>SEYY01004285.1:0-5000 GCA_009176605.1 Armadillidium nasatum
CATCCCCTAGGAAGGACTATCGTCCTGTAAGTTGGATCTTTCGAGGAAGATCCTAAGGTTTCACGGGCCCACGGAGGTACCGCTGGCTGGGACAGGCCTATCGCGGATGCCGGAGATTATTCCCATCAGTGACAAGGGCACTCCACTGATGTACTAGTTTAACGACTGAGTAATTCGAGCTAAACGCAAGGAGAAACAACTCCATTTCTCTCTCCGACCAGGCCTCGAACCCTGGACCTCTCGTTTGCCATAACGATCTCGATCGAAGCTACGGAGCCACCATAATATATATATATATATATATATATTATATATATATATATATATATATATATATATATATATATATATATATATATATATATATATATATATATATATATTTTTTTTATATATATATATAAAAATTTAAGTTTTCAAAATTTTATAAATATCAATTAAATAATAATAATAATTGAAATTATTTTAAAAGGAGCTTAATAAAAAATTTTCAATATTTTTTTAAATTGAAATCAATAAAAAGATTTGAAAGAATTTGCTATTTTGATTTAGGAGTAAACAGCAAATCATTTTGGCCACCGTAACGGTCAGAAGTGGGCGCGCAAATTTTAAACTTTAGAGCGCAAACTAAAAGCGCAAATTTGAAAACCTTAGTGCGCAAGTGCAAAAGAGCAGATTTTCTTAAAAAATTTAGTCTAATGAAAAAGCGCAAATGTTCGCAAATCAAATTTTTTTTTTTTAAGCTCAAATAAAAAAAATAGAGCACAATATGTGAAGATGAATTATTTTTAAATTTTATTTGAAAGATGCAAATGTATAACAAAGAATGAGAAAGATCTTATTTATTCAATTATCTATGATCTCTTCATCCTCGTAGCTCTGCTCTTGCATTCTGATAATGGTCATATTCTGTTTTATAAAGAATTTTTTTTTTAAAATTGCTGGATGCCATGGCTGCCCTTTTTAATCTTTCAATGTCAGAGCCTTGACTAAACAACCTTTCCACTTCCGCTGAGCTTGCAAATGGGGTATTATACTTAATAAACAAGTCCACCCAAATCTCCTGGTATTCACAAGGAAACAGGGGTGAACATTTATTGCAACCCAGCTATCCAAGTTTGGCCCCAACTTCTCCCCCAGAGGTGTTTGCTGGATAAATGGGGCCTTAAGTTTCTGAAATATTTAGAAATGGCATCAAGAACATAAATCTTTTTTAAGTTTCATTTGAGCATTATGTCAGTGTATTGTGAACATATATATATGTATAAATGAATATATAATATATATATATAATATATATATATATATATATATATATAATATATATATATATTATATATATATATATATTATATATATATATATATATATATATATATATATATAATATATATATTATATAATATATTATCTTATTTCTTCTCTGGTGGGCAAAGGCGAGAGGCCTAACATTGTTCCACCAGAGTTGGGAGGAAAGTCGGAAACATGGTCAAATCAAAGGCCAACATACCTGATACACGGCGTTTAAAGGTGCCTAAGTCATAGGTAGTTAGGAAAATAGATGAAGGAAGTGTGTTCCAGACTTTACCAGTAGAGTACATGTAAGATTGAGCATAGAGGTTAAGTCTGGGGTCAGAGAGTTGGACAGAGAAAGGATGAGACTGTGTAGAAAGACGAGTCGCACGAGCCCTTCTTAACGGAGGAGGTATGCGACGAGAGAGTTCAGAAGAGCAGTGTCCATTGTAATAGCGATAGTAGAGAGAGAGTGACGCAACATTTCGACGGGCAGAAAGAGATTGGAGAGAATTAGTGAGAGCAGGAGAATTGATAAGGCGAAAAGCTCTAGACTCCACCTTTTCCAGGAGAGCTGTGTGTGTGGAACCACCCCAGATGTGTGACGCATACTCCATACAGGGGCGAACAACACCCCTATACAGAGCAAGCAACTGGGTGGTGTGAAGAAATATTGAAGGCGCCTCAGAACACCCAACCTCTTAGAAGCTTGTTTAGAAAGAGAGGTAATGTGATCTTTCCAAGAAAGATCACGAGAAAAAGAAACACCGAGTATATTAAGGAGAGATGAAGGTTTGAGTTGCGTGTTTTCGAAGAAGATATCGTAGTTGTGTGGAAGATTGTGTCGAGTAGAGAGATGGAGGAATTGAGTTTTTGAGGCATTGAAAACGACCATGTTTTCTTTGCCCCAATTGGAAATGAGAGATAGATCAGAGGTTAGTTGCTCCAAGGCTACCCTCCTTGCCTCTATTAACTGTTGCTGGGAGGGGCGTCTTTCAAAATGAAAAAAATAATGAAGGGTGGAGTCATTAGCATAGGAGTGGATAGGAGATGAAGTAATAGAGAGAAGGTCATTAATGAAAAGCAGAAAAAGTGTTGGGGATAGGACAGATCCTTGAGGAACACCACTATTAATAGATTTATAGGATGAACGGTGGCCGTCTACAACAGCAGCTATAGAACGACCGGAAAGGAAATCAGAGAGAATGTCACAGAGAGAAGGATAGATTCCGAAAGAGGGAAGTTTGGAAATCAAAGCTTTGTGCCAGACTCTATCGAAAGCTTTCGATATGTCCAGCGCTACAGCAAAAGATTCACCGAAATGCCGAAGAGCAGAGGACCAAGAGTCAGAGAGAAGGGAAAGAAGATCACCAGTAGAGCGTTTCTTTCGAAAGCCATACTGGCGATCAGAGATAAGATTAGAAGAATTGAGATGTTTCCAAATCTTCCTGTTAAGGATAGATTCGAAAACTTTAGAAAGAACGGAGGTTAAAGAAATAGGACGATAGTTAGAGGGCTGAGAGGGGTCCCCCTTTTCGGCACAGGCTGAATGAGCGCACGTTCCCAGCAAGAAGGGAAGGTTGAAGTAGAAAGACATAGACGAAATAGTTTACCAAGGCAGGGTGCAAGCTCGGAAGCACAAGTTTTGAGAACCACAGGAGGGATACCATCAGGAACGTACGCCTTCTCAGTGTTAAGCTCAGAGAGAGCAGAAGTGACATCTTTAGAAGAAATTACAATTTTAGGCATAAATGAGTTAGAGGGGGTTGAAGGAGTAGGAACAGCTCCGGAATCGTCTAAGGTTGAATTTAAGGCAAAAGTTTGAGCAAAGAGTTCAGCTTTAGACTAAGGCAAAACGGCAGTTAAACCGTCAGAAGATACTAGAGGAGGGAAAGAGGAAGAAGCAAAGTTAGAGTTGACTTTTTTTGCAAAATGCCAGAAAGAGCGAGAGGAAGAGGAGCCAGAAAGATTATTGCATTTGCGACGGAGAAAAGAGTTTTTAGTATCTCGAAGAATAGATTTTGCACGATTCCGGGATGAAATATAAGATGCATGAGATTCTGGAGTTTGAAGACGACGGTAGTCCCTGAAGGCAGCATCCCTGCGGCGGATAGCACGAGAACAAGCAGAGTTAAACCAAGGTTTATTAGGTTTAGTGGAAGGAAAGAATATGGAATGTACGCCTCCATGACAGAGAGAATCACCTCAGTTATGCGCTCTGCACACTCCGAGGGACCCCTCCCACGGAAACAGTAATCATTCCATGGAAAATCAGAAAAGTACGACCGCAAGTCAGACCAGTTAGTGGCACCGAAATGCCAGAAACGTCTCCTCGCCGATGGCGGGGGCCGTTCTTGCGGAAGACTTGAAGAGACAAGACAAGATACGGAGATAAGAAGATGATCGGATGAACCCAGAGGAGGAAAGAGTTTAACAGTATAAGGAGAAGGATTAGAAGTTAGAAAAAGGTCTAGAATGTTGGGTTCATCACCAAGACGGTCAGGGATACGGGTAGGGAGTTGCACCAACTGCTCAAGGTTGTTTTGGATAGAAAATTGGAAGGCGAGTTCACCAGATGGATCTTGAGAACTAGATGAAAACCATTGGTGGTGGTGAACATTGAAATCACCTAAAATGATGATTTCAGAGAAAGGAGAAGAAGAAAGAATGTGTTCTCTTTTTTAGTTAAGATAGTCGAAGAATTTTGGATAGTCTGTAGAGTTAGGAGATAAGTAGACAGAACAAATAAATTTAGTTGTAGAATTACAAGAAAGTTTGAGCCATAAAGTTGAGAATTCAGAAGACTCCAAATTAGAGACACGAGAACAGACAACATCGTTGCGCACATATGCGCAACATCCGCCTTTGGCTGAAAATTGAGGATAGAGACAGTAGGAGGAAACAGAGTAGGGTTTGCTGTCAGAGCACTCAGACACCTGAGTTTCAGTTAAGAACAGGAGATGAGGTCTAGAAGAAGAGAGGTGGTGTTCGACAAAGTGGAGATTAGAAAAAAGACCGCGAATGTTGCAGAAATTAATGAAAAACGAAGACCGTGCACCAGGGCAAGCCGGCATAGAGATCTTGGTGGCGCCAACCCCATCACCGGAGGCCACCAACTCCCAAGTGGTGATGGGGGAAGGAGTAGATGAGGGGCTATATTTGGAATCCGCCCCTCTTTGATTCTCTGAGGCAGATTTATTTTTTGCCATTTTTGATTAAATTAAATAGGTAATGTATGTGTAAGCGTTTTTAAATATTGTAGGACACATGTGAAGAAGGAGGAAGGTTGGAGCATAGGCACTCCAATGTGAGCAAGGGTACACTAGAGACCCTCTGAGAAGATGAAACGCGAAAAGGAACGAACCAAAGGGCAACGGAGTGAAACGGAATGGTCTAGCCCATCCTATCACTCCGTGGGTTATGCCCAATGGGGGTTACTTGCATCGCTTCGGACGGCGCTACGTCCTCCCCCTAGAGGATATATATATATATATATATATATATATATATATATATATATATATATATATATATATATATATATATATATATATATTTTTTATATATATATATATATATATATATATATATATATATATATATATATATATATATATATATATATATATATATATATATATATATATATATATATATATATATATATATATATATATATATATATATATATATATATATATATATAT
>SEYY01004285.1:10000-15000 GCA_009176605.1 Armadillidium nasatum
AACTCGTTCCCGTTGTGTATGAGCACACTCTTCAAAGAGCGCTTGCTACTGTCTATGAAGAGTCGCCAATCTCTCGGATCATATTGAGGAGTGCCGAGTTTAGCAAGAAGACCGGCGACATCTCGGCAGTACACGAGGTCTTCCTCCTCGCAGAAGTAGCCCATGTAGTCCTAATGCCTTCTACGAAAGAACGTGATACGCGCGTCGTCACCGAGTAGATTTTTCTCTTTGAGTCTGGAGGCCATTGTGAAATGGGCGGCGGACCATCTTGTGTTCCATACCCCTCATCTGTATCTCCTCCCTCATATGCAGTGGTGGCCTCGTCGTCGCTGTCAGGAAGCCCTCTGCACGCTGGTACAGGAAGTTCTTCGCAGTGAGCAGCTGGAAGGCGGGCAGATGGAAGGTCAAGGTACTGGAGGCTGCTCCGATTCTTCCGGTTGATGCCAGTAGTATCGATGGCGCAGAAGTAACAATCCGATTCATGGTCAGACGGCTCCCTCCAAACCATCAGAATCCCAAACTTCAGTGACGTTTTCGTGCCCTTCGTCCACCGCCGGAGATATTCCACGCACGTCTTGCACACCGTGTGCGGTGCCCAGGACTTATCTTGGTCACCCAGCTTGACTTGAAAGTAAGCCTGATAGGCGCGCTTCACAAAGCTTGTGATGCCCTTTCTGTGCATTGCCAGCGTGTATTCTCCGCAGATGTAGCAGAAAAAGTCAGGATTATTCCTGCATGACCGTCGCGCTGAAGCCATATCAATACTCTGAAAAGAAAGAAAAAAGGTCAATTAGTCATTTTGAAACAGAAACACATCAGAAGCAACCATTTATATATGAATAATTCGCTATATTCTTCCAGAAATATAGGATTGAACTCAAAACCTCAGCATATTTAGACTAATTTTGGTGTTCTGAGTTCAAAAATCACCTTGGTTTATATATATATATATATATATATATATATATATATATATATATATATATATATATATATATATATATATATATATATATATATATATATATATATATATATATATATATATATATATATATATATATATATATATATATATATATATATATATATATATATATATATATATATATATATATATATATATATATATATATATATATATATATATATATATATATATATATATATATATATATATATATATATATAATATATATATATATATATAATATATATATATATATGAAAGATTTAATGTTGAAAGTTATATGAAAATTTCCTTTTTTGTATGTCTTTAAGGGTAAAGGAAAGTTCATAAAAAATTCCGGTTGGATATTTTAGGTGAATTCCAGCTAATTCCGGTTCAGGCCGGTACTGAAGATTGTCTTTGAGATCTGAGGAATGATTTAGAATCCGTCATGAAATGTTTAACTGAAATTGTATTACAAAGCCCTAACAAGCTAGTGGTACATGATGCAGTCAATCAAGGATCCCCTTCGTAAATTTAAATTCATAAGTTTGCTCACACTTGAAAGCAAGTTCTCGAAATTACAAATATCGCACAAATATGCTTGCAGAATGAAACAGCCGACCTTAACATAGCAAATTTATTCTTTATTAGCCTGGAACGTGATAAATTAACATTTATTAAAAGTTAACTTTTCTGATTTCTTGGCTGAAACCAGAAAGCTGACCCGCTTTTATAGTATTGTTTGTGAAATGGAAAAGAATGTAAGGGAATTGTGAATCGTTTTTTGATGAGGCAGTTTCTGACCACAGGATTGAAGAGCCGGTTAAATCTTTGGAAATTAAAGTTTTCAATGAATCGCAAGATTTTGTAATAAACTAAAGAGAAAAGAAATTTTCAAGTCTGACAACTTTCATTTCTGACACAACAAAAGTTAACAAACCTTACACGTGAAGAATAACTTGTAAAGCAAGGAATCTTGTAAATGAATCTCCCATTGACATGTCTAAAACCTTGGTTGACCAAGTAGTAACTTTTAGAGCATCATTTTTCGAAGAAATCAGTTGGAAGAAAAATGTTAGAGAAATGGCAGGTTTACTCATTGAGGAAAGTGCCTGTCTGCTAAGCTTCTTCGCAAGTACCTTACAACAATATTTGACATTTCCCGTTATCATAGGTATTGTTGAAAGAAATTTCTCAAAGTTAAAACCTAAAAAATCGTAAAAGAGAAGAACGATGACACAAATGAGACTTTAGGAATTTTGAGCGTAGAACATGAAGAAACATAGAAAATAAATATTAGTAAAATAGTAGAACAATTTCTCATTATGAAAAAAACGAAAAACGAACATTAGATATGGAAGAACATAAGTGTGTAAGTAGCTTAATGTTTAGAGCTTTTGATATCGTCTTAAAAATTTTTTTAAGGGAATATATACATATATATATATATATATATATATATATATATATATATATATATATATATATATATATATATATATATATATATATATATATATATATATATATATATATATATATATATATATATATATATATATATATATATATATATATATATATATATATATATATATATATATATATATATATATATATATATATATATATATATATATATATATATATATATATATATATATATATATATATATATATATATATATATATATATATATTATATATATATATATATATATATATATATATATATATATATATATATATATATATATATATATATATATATATATATATATATATATATATATATATAATATATATATATATATCTGGCCTCTTGTCAAAAATATCTCTAACAACTTCTGTAAATCTGCCTTTCCTCCTCTTATTCGCTCTGATGGTTCTGTAGCTAATACTTCTTCTGAAAAGGCTAATCTCTTCGGCCTCCTTTTTTCATATATTACACCCTGCTCAATTCTGGCATCCCTCTTCCTATTTCTTCTCCTCTAAGGTGTCCCATGCCTCTACCTATAATTACTCATGATCGGGTGCATGGGATCCTGAAATCTATGAACGTCAGGAAGGCCAGTGGCCCGGATGGCATTCCCCCTCGTGTTCTGGGGGGTGTGCTTCCTAGTTGACCCCTGTCCTCGCTCAGCTCTACTCTCTATGCCTTAATACTAATACTTTTCCTCTATGCTGGAAGCGTGCGTTTGTTCAGCCGATCCAGAAAAAAGGTAGCCGTTCTGACCCTTCTAACTATCGACCAATAGCTCTCACTTGTGTTCTATCTAAAATTTTTGAAACTCTCCTCAACTCTCATTTCCTGGATCATTTTGAGTTTCATTCTCTTCTCTCTGATCACCAGTATGGCTTTCGCCGCTCAAGGTCAACTTGTGACATACTTTCCTATCTTCCTGATCTATGGTCTTCTGCCCTTATGGACTTCGGGGAGTCTTGTGTGGTGGCGCTTGACATATCCAAGGATTTCGACCGGGTATGGCATGCGTCACTGCTCTCTAAGCTCCCTTCCTTTGGGTTTCCTCCTTCCCTTTTCTTACTCTAGTCTAGTTTTCTCTCAGATCGTTCCATTTCGGCAGTTGTAGATAGAACGACCTCTTCCTCCTTTTCTGTCAACTGTGGTGTTCCTCAGGGTTCTGTTTTATCTCCAACCTTATTCTTACTTTTTATTAACGATCTTCTCCACTGCACTTCTAACTCTGTTCACTCTAATGCTGATGATTCAACTCTGCATTCTTCCACTCATTTAAAATCTGCTCCCTCTTTTGCTTCTAGACTTGCTTCTCGTCTTCAACTTTCCATTCCATTCTTGCCAATCTGGATGGGATTTCCCGGTGGGGTCATAGCAAAAATGTAAAATTCAACTCTTTAAAAACTCAACTTCTTCATATCTCCCTCTCAAAAACACCTCCTAACTTTCCTATCTTCTTCGATGGCTCTCCCGTCTCACCTGTAAATAACATTAACATTCTTGGTCTAAACATAAACAACCAACTGTCTTGGAAACCACATATTACAATGGTTGCTAAAGCTGCCTCTAATAAGCTGGGAGTCCTGTTTAGATTGCGAGAATTTTTTTCTTCTGAGCAGTTACTCCAAATATATAAGGTTCTTATTCGTCCTTGTATGGAGTACTGTTCTCACATTTGGGGGGGCTCCGGCTCCTCCTCTCTTCCGGATAGGGTTGAATCAAAAGCTAAGAGATTAATAAACTGTCCCCTATCTTCAAACTCACTTGACCCTCTGTCTCTGCGACGTGACGTTGGCCTGCTTTCTCTTTTCTACAGGTATTACAATGGCAGGTGCTCGAGGGAATTGGCCTCTCGCATTCTTCCACCGTTACGTCGTCCTCGCTGCACAAGGGGTGCCCTGCTTTCGCACCAATTTTGTGTGGACGTAGGAAATCCCAGGCTTGCCCGTTGTGGTACCTCCTTCTTTCCAGCCACCTCTATTCTGTGGAACTCTCTACCATCATTTATTTTTCCTCCTGTTTTTAATATTCCACTCTTCAAGGCTTCCGTCTGCGCCCACCTGAGGGCTGTGCGTTAGGTGTGTGTGTGTGTGTTTGAATGAGCTTTGTGAATGTGTGTGTGCCCCCTCCTTGAAAAGGGCTCTTCCCGTGATTGGTAGCGTTCTATAATATATATATATATATATATATATATATATATATATATATATATATATATATATATATATATATATATATATATATATATATATATATATATATATATATTATATATATATATATATATATATATATATATATATATATATATATATATATATATATATATATATATATATATATATATATATATATATATATATATATATATATATATATATATATATATATATATATATATATATATATATATATATATATATATATATATATATATATATAATATATATATATATATATATATATATATATATATATATATATATATATATATATATATATATATATATATATATATATATATATATATATATATATATATATAATATATATATATATATATATATATAT
>SEYY01004285.1:20000-23125 GCA_009176605.1 Armadillidium nasatum
TTTAATAGCTGTTCTATGACAAGTATAACAAATAATTCTCAAATAAAAGATACTATTCACGTTCGAAATGATTAATAAAATTGAAGAAAAAATATGTAAATTTACAAAAGAATGATCAGGATGGATAATAAATAAACTTTTAGATTTTGAAATAAAAGTAGCCAAATATAAACCATTAAGAGCTTCTTCGTTATATTGAAACTCCAATCAAATATAAAAACCCAAAATTTGGATTGATTAATATTCAAAATAAAAATGATAATGAATGTTTCAAATGGTGTATAGCCAGATCTGATTGTTTAGATGAAGATAATGTGCATAGATTATCAACAAAAGTAAGAGAAGCATCTAAAAATTATAATTGGAAAGGAATAGAATTTCCCAGTTCAATTAAATCAGATTAATAAATTTGAAAATCCAAAACGATGTGTCTGTTAATGTATTTGGACTAGATGAAAAAGAAATATTATATCCTTTAAGAATTACTAAAGTTGAGAAAACTAAACATGTTGATTTACTTCTAATATCAAATGATAAAAATACACATTACATACTTATGAAACATCTTGAAGTCCATTTATTAATAAGAAACATAAAGAGAAACTTATCCATGTCGATTCTGTTTACATAGCTTTTATAAAAAAGAATTATTAGATAATCATTTACCAAATTGCAGTATTCATACACCGGTAAGAATGGAATTATCAGAAGGTCAAGTACAATTTAGACTTCATTATAAACAATTCAAACATCCATTTGTTATATATGCGGATTTTGAAAGCACCTTACAAAAAATACATACCACTCAACCAAATCCAAAAGAATCTTATACGATTAATTTACAGAAACATCGACCAAACAGTTGGTGTTGTTATACGAAATGTGATGTGGATGAATATTCAAAGTTTGAAAATATATGAAGGAGAAAATGCATCTAAAACGTTTGTAGAATATTTAATTTCAGAATCAAAAAGAATTTATGAATTATTACAAATAAACAAACCAATGAATTTAACTCCAGAAGAAAAAATAAATCATGAAAATGCAAACCGCTGTTACGTATGTAAAAGAGAATATACAGAAAACGATTTTAAAGTAAGAGATCATAATCATTTAACAGGAGAATATAGAGGACCTGCTCATAGAAGTTGTAATTTACAAATTCGAGAACCTAAATTTGTTCCAATAATAATGCATAACTTATCTAAATATGATGCTCATTTATTTGTCAAAGATTTCGGTTTAGTAGATGGACAATTGAAAGCAATCCCTCAAACAGATGAAACTTATATAAGTTTCAGTCAGTATATAAAAGTGGGTGAAATTACCGTTTCAAAATCGATTAATATGGAGTTGAGATTTATCGATAGTTTCAGATTCATGTCTTCATCTCTAGCTAAACTAGCATCAAATCTAACTGATGAAAATTTTAAAAATTTATCAAAATATTATCAAGATGATCAATTTAAATTATTAAGAAAGAAAGGTGTTTACCCATATGATTGGATGGATGATATATTAAAATTTAATTATGAAAAATTACCTAATAAAGAGAAATTTTATAGCATGTTAAATAATGAAGACATATCAAATGAGGATTACAAACACGCACAGAATATTTGGAAAAAATTTAAATGTAAAACTTTTAGAGATTATCATATGTTATATTTAAAATCGGACACGTTATTATTAGCGGATGTATTTGAAAATTTTAGAACAACTTGTTTAGATACCTATAAATTAGATCCAGCACGTTATTTTACATCTCCAGGGTTATCTTGGGATGCATTATTAAAAGAAACGAAAGTAAAATTAGATTTATTAAAAGATCCGGATATGTTGTTAATGATAGAAAAAGGGATTAGAGGAGGAATAAGCACTATAACACATAGATATGCAAAGGCTAATAATCCATATATTCAAGAAAGTTATGATAAAAATAAACCGCATAGTTATATCACTTATTTAGATGCTAATAATTTATATGGTTGGGCAATGTCTCAGTATCTACCAACAGGAAAATTTAAATGGGTAAAGAATGTAAATGATATAGATGTTTTAGATATCGATGATGAAGCTAGAAAAGGTTATATTTTAGAAGTTGATTTAGAATACCCGAAAGAATTACATGATTTGCATAACGATTATCCATTAGCGGCTGAAAATCTAGAATTAGATAAAGTGTCAAAATTAGTTCCAAATCTAAATAATAAAGAAAAATATGTAATCCATTATAGAAATTTAAAGCAATGTTTAAATTTAGGATTGAAATTAAAGAAAGTGCATAGAATATTAGAATTTGATCAAAGCGATTGGATGAAATCCTATATAGAGTTAAATACGAATAAAAGAAAAGAAGCGAAAAATGAATTTGAGAAAGATTTCTATAAATTAATGAACAACTCAGTGTTTGGAAAAACGATGGAAAATATTAGAAATAGAGTAGATGTACAACTAGTTAAAAATAAAGAGCAAGCTCAGAAGTTAGTTAATAAACCAAACTTTGAATCTTTTAAAATATTTTCAGAAAATTTAATAGCTTGTCATATGAAAAAAACTAAACTGAGATTTGATAAACCTATTTATGTAGGAATGTCAATTTTAGAACTGAGTAAAACGTTAATGTACGATTTCCACTATAATCATATAAAAAATAAATATAATGAAAAGGCAAAATTATTATTTACTGATACAGATTCGTTATGTTATTATATACAAACGAAAGATATTTATAAAGATATGAAAAAGGATAAACAATTATTTGATACATCTGATTATCCAAAAGATCATAAACTATATTCAGAAAAAAATAAAAAGGTATTAGGTAAAATGAAAGATAACAGAATTTGTAGGAGTTTGTTCTAAGAGCAAAATTATACGCTTTTAAAACTTTAGAAAATAAAGAAATTAAGAAAGCTAAAGGAGTAAAGAAAAGCGTTATTAATCAAGCAATTAATATTGAAGATTATAAAAGAGCATTATTTGAAAATGAGACTGTATATCGAAAAATGAATACAATACAAAGTAAAAAGCATAATGTATTCACAACACAGATAAATAAAATTTCATTAAGTAGTAATGATGATAAACGATATATATTAGAAAATAATATAAACACATTAGCT
>SEYY01004286.1:15000-17500 GCA_009176605.1 Armadillidium nasatum
ATATATATATATATATATATATATATATATATATATATATATATATATATATATATATATATATATATATATATATATATATATATATATTATATATATATATATATATATATATATATATATATATATATATATATATATATATATATATATATATATATATATATATATATATATATATATATATATATATATATATATATATATATATATATATATATATATATATATATATATATATATATATATATATATATATATATATATATCTATATATGAAATTGATAATTGAATAGGAACACGAACTTAGATTGTTATTAAAATGGTTTCAATTCATGGTTAAATTTATTGAATTAATTACACAAATTATCTCATATTATATTATTGTTCATTTATTATAATTTATTTCTTTATTATTTTTCTTTTTTTTAAAATTTCTATTATTATTTTACTTGACTATAAAAGGTTGTCCCAGCCCCAACGATATTTTACCCCAGAGACGTGGATTAAATGAGAGATGAAACCATATTAAGAATGAAGTTTTTTATTTTTTTATTTATTTATTTATTTTTTTATTGTAATTTCTACTTATTATTATTCTAACTTACTAAATAGGAATTATGTTGTATCTAATTACTTTTAATAATAATAATTATAATAATAATAATAATAATAATAATAATAATAATAATAATAATAATAATAATAATAATAATAATAATAATAATTAGGTTATAATAATAATAATAATAATTAAAATCTTTCATCTTTGTTAATTTTTCCAGTAAAATAATAATAATAATAATAATAATAATAATAATAATAATAATAATAATAATAATAATAATAATTATAAATTTTTTTTTTATTATTGTAATTTAACAGATTTCAGAAAGGAAAAAGTTTTGAAAAATTGAAAACAAATCATTTTTAGATTTTTAAAAGATTATTATTATTATTATTATTATTATTATTATTATTATTATTATTATTATTATTATTATTATTATTATTATTATTATTATTATTATTAATAATTATTATTATTATTATTATTATTATTATTATATTATTATTATTATTATTATTATTATTATTATTATTATTATTTTTTTATTATTATTGTTTTTATTATTATTATTATTATTATTATTATTATTATTATTATTATTATTATTATTATTATTATTATTATTATTATTATTATTATTATTATTATTATTATTAATTATATTATTAATTATTAAAAAAAAAAAAAAAAATTTATTATTATTATTATTATTATTATTATTATTATTATTATTATTATTATTATTATTATTATTATTATTATTATTATTATTATTATTACTCTTCAAATCTACACCAACAATGCTTTTTTTTTAACATTTCTCATTATTTTTCTTCAGTATCCTCTCCTTAATAGCTTTATTAATAAGGAAATAAATAAGGAAAAATTTAAATTGAAAATTAAGTTTATACCTTTCGTATAAAGAATTTTTCTCAAATAATAATAATAATAATAATAATAATAATAATAATAATAATAATAATAATAATAATAATAAAAACAATAATAATAATAACAAATTTTTTAAACATATTTTGTAATCTTTCAGCATACGCTTTTTTTGTGAGTAGTGACGTCATTATGTTTCCTAAATATGTGTTAGAAATGTTGGAAGAAATTGTATAAACTATCGTTGGAATGAAAGCTTCGAAATGTAGCATCTAACTATTCAAGATACCATCACGAATGGATGGTTATAGTTCTACCTACATATAGATATTTTGGTTAACATACTTGTGTAGTTATGGTACATAAACATATAATTATGTCAAAATATACCAATGAACGACCTCTTTCATCTCCTAACTTGACTTTAACTACCATATTCAACCTGACTTTAACTGCCATTTTCAAATACCCTTTTCAACTTGATTTTAACTACCATTTTCAAATACCCTTTTCAACTTGACTTTAATTACCATTTTCAATTACTCATATTTCATTTTTAATTTCTATACAATTCAATCTCCTTTACTATATCTACAAAGTTGTCAATATTCTTCAAAAACACTCAAACCCAAACCTCTTATTTTACTTCCTTCTTCTTTTCGGATTACAAAACAACTTTTAACAGGTTCCTCTTTTTATGATTGCTTCTCTTATCTTCGTCCAGTTGCAACAAGTCTTCTTCAATAATATTTGCCTTCGAAATAACCGGTAGGCATTCTTCAGGAATAGCGAGTTCTCTGAACAGAAATTATCTACATTCTAATAATAATAATAATAATAATAATAATAATAATAATAATAATAATAATAATAATAATAATAATAATAATAAAAATAACAATAAAACTAATAAAAGTAAAAACAATAAAAATAATAATAATAATAATAATAAAAATAATAATAAAAATAAAAATACATAAAAAAGAATAAATTATAATATTAAAATGAGGATAATTATAAATTATTATTTTTATATAAATA
>SEYY01004286.1:22500-27500 GCA_009176605.1 Armadillidium nasatum
TATAATAATATATTATTATTATATAACTATATATAATATATATATATATATATATATATATATATATATATATATATATTATATATTATATTTTTATATTTATATTATATATATTTATATTTATTATTTTTTTATATTTTTTTATTTTTTATTATTTATTTTTATTTTTATTATATATATATATATATATATTATTATATAATTAATATATATATATTTCTTATATATATATATATATATATATATATATTATAATATATAATATATATATATAATATATTATATATATATAATAATTATATATATATATATTTGGTTGTATGAGAGGGCAAAGGAATCATCAAGTATTTACCCTTTATAAAAGCCCTAATAACAAATGCGAATAAGGGTAACGAAAGATAATGGCAGAGCAATTATGAATGACCAATCCACATCTCTCTTGAAGCTTCCAATTTACCATTGAATTTTTTTGGCGTTTACTCAGAGGTAAACATACTTTAGACTTCTTAAGTACATTTGCATCAAATTAATGATTTTAGAAAAAAAGGAGAACTGCAAAGGTCAAATAGCAGAAGAATATATGTTGCTTGAGGGGTAAGTTTTTTTTTATATCTATTTTGTTGATTAGTGTGTGTGTGTGTGTTTGTATGTGGGAAGCTGGAAGGTAGAGATTTTACTCTGATTATTAGGTGGAGTTTATATTCAATTTAACACATTAATATCCTTTTCTTCCTTTGTCCTCCACACGTAGATGCACAAACACACACACGCATAAACACGCACATACACGCACACGCATATATATATATATATATATATATATATATATATATATATATATATATATATATATATATATATATATATATATCTTTTCGCCTTTTCCACTCTCGTGAGGTGGTGCCCGCCAATATTCCCTGGCAAACACACTCATCCCTACCTCTTATTCTTCCTCACCACCTCTCTCCATCTCACTTTGTCCTCTCCAAGTCTGTTACACTCTTTCAAACTCAAACTCATTCCCCAAAATAATTCCCTCACCCCATCCATACAACTGCACTTTGGCCTTCCTCTCCCCTTCCCACCTCCACCTTGAATCTAAGTATCCTTCCCATCATCCTGTCCTCGTGAATTCTACACACATGTCCAAACCATTTTAGTGCAATCTCCTCAGCTCAATTCACCACACCCCTTCTCCATACGCACATCTCCCTTATTCTTTCCTTTTTTATCCTATCTACCCTTCTCACACCAAATATCATTCTCTATCCCTTCATCTCTGACACATTCAAAAATTTCCTCGCCTGAGCATTTACCATCCAAGTCACACTCATACATTACAGACGACAAACACATACACTCAAACATTTTACCTTCATTTCCATTAAAAAATCTCTCTTTCTTCAATTTTTCCATTAATCGTCTCATCACTTTCATTCCCTCTACAACTCCATTCTTAATTTCTTTTCCCGTGCCTCCTTTACCTTTCACCAACATTCCCAGATATTTAAACTCTTCCACATTACCAAATTTCTTTCCTTCACTTCAACACTCCCCCCTCCTTCCTCTCCCTTCACTTCCTCATCGCCAT
The DNA here is from genome assembly GCA_009176605.1 of Armadillidium nasatum. Taxonomy (NCBI): domain Eukaryota; kingdom Metazoa; phylum Arthropoda; class Malacostraca; order Isopoda; family Armadillidiidae; genus Armadillidium; species Armadillidium nasatum. The sequence goes on from SEYY01004286.1 coordinate 24,092, forward strand.
CCCCTACCCTCCTCAAAACTGTGCATTTTGTTGGATTTACTTTCAGTTCCATGTTTGCACAATTTCCCACAAACTCTCTCACCAACACTTTCAACTTTTCCCCAGACTCTGCCATTATATATATATATATAATATATATATATATATATATATATATATATATATATATATATATATAATATATATATATATATATATATATATATATATATATATATATATATATATATATATTATATATTTTATTATATAATATTATATAATATATATAATATATATATATATATATATATATAATATATATATATATATATATATATATATATATATATATATATATAATATATATATATATATATATGTGTGTGTTGTTGTGTGTGTGTGTGTGTGTACTCTACTGGTAAAGTCTAGAACTCACACTCCCTTCATCAATTTTCTCAACTTCCTATGGGATCCACCTTCAAACCGTGTATCGGGACATGTCAGCCTTTAATTTGACCAGGTTTCCGATTTTCTCCCTAACTCTGGTGGAAATTTTAGTAGGCCTCTGGCCTTTGCCTGATATATAAAAGTATATATATATATATATATATATATATATATATATATATATATATTATATATATATATCATATATATATATATTATATATATATATATATATATATATATATATATATATATATATAATATATATGTGTTATATATTAGTGGGTGTTCGTGTATTTAGAAAAGAGTAAGAAGTAAAGGAGGGAAAGGAGTGTAGTAGAATAAGAAAAAGAATGAGAAGGTAAAAGAGGGAGGAAGGAGAGAGAGAGAGAGAGAGAGAGAGAGAGAGAGAGAGAGAGAGAGAGAGAGAAATTAACATTTAAAAAAAAAATCAAATTGCTCTATTTTAATATAAATGGTAGTTATAATTGATTGCGAAAAAAAGAGTTTTAGTTGTCTGTTATTAAATTTTTATTTATTATTATAAATTAAATTTAATTTATTTTATATACTGACAACAATTATAATATATATATTACCATCATTTATTTTGTTCCTTAAAAACAGTATAAATTAAATTTAATTTAAATTATAGGCTAGATATAATAGACTAAATTGTAAATGAAAATTGGTGTGTGATGTAGAATCCGTATTCCGAAGCAGAAGCAGAAGTCGAAATTAGAATAAATATTAAAAGTAGGGAACATAAAGGAATGAGATTAGTAGTCAAGACTGTGGTCAAAGAAATATAATGAATGAGATTTGTAGATAAATCTGTGGTTTAGGAGCTGGATGTATAATGAATGAGATTCGTAGTCAAGACTTTGGTCAAGAAGCTGGATTTATAATGAATGAGATTCATAATCAAGGAGTTGGATATATAATGAATGAGATTCGTAGTCAAGACTTTGGTCAAGGAGTTGGATATATAATGAATGAGATTCGTAGTCTAGTCTGTGGTTAAGGAGCTGAATATATAAGAAACGAGATTCGTAATCAAGACTTATAATGAATGAGATTAATAGTCAAGTCTGTGATCAAGGAGCTGGATATAATGAATGAGATTCGTAGCCAAGTCTGTGTTTCAGTAGTTGGATATATAATCAATTTGATTCATAGTCAAGTCTGTGGTCAAGGAGCTGGATATATAATGAATTAGATTAGTAATCAAGTTTTTGGCCAATGAAATGGAAATATAATGAATGAGATTTGTAGTCATGACTGTGATTAAGGATCTGGATATATAATGAAAAGATTGTGTGGAAAGACTAGTTACGCATACGTCCTCAAAAGAAAGAGTTTGGATGCAAGTTATTTTCAAATTATGGTCCATTCTCAGTTATACAACGCCAAAGTATAAATAAATGCATGGCAGAGGAATATTTTTCTATATGGGAACACTCTTCTGTAACCCCCAGTCCAGTGAGTGGTGATGAAATATAACTGTTGAAATATTTAACTTGGCGATGAAATATAATAGGGTAATACCCAAGATGTGCGAATTTTTTACATTTACAAAAGGCTAAATTAAACAAGACAAATTGAAGATTACAATTCCCTTTTGTGCTATATAATTTACATGGGCCTAAATTATGCTGCAGATTGAATGCTATAGAGAAGGATTGGAAGAAATCAGTAAAAGAAAGGTGAGATTACTGTAACATTACAATTACTGAAGATTACAATTCCGTTTTGTGCTATATAATTTAAATGGGCCTAAATTATGCTGCAGATTGAATGCTAGAGAAGGATTAGAAGAAATCAGTAAAAGAAAGGTGAGATTACTGTAACATTACAATTACTGAAGATTACAATTCCGTTTTGTGCTATATAATTTAAATGGGCCTAAATTATGCTGCAGATTGAATACTAGAGAAGGATTGGAAGAAATCAGTAAAAGAAAGGTGAGATTACTGTAACATTTTCTATACAAGTTCGTACCTCTTTATAAAGGACAAATAAGTAAGATATTTGTGAAATTGTGGAAGCTCCTTAAAACATCTAACATCATAGAGCCATGAAAAGAAAATGAGAAAAGGAAATACGAAAGAATTAAGGAAAATAGATAGTAATTAAATATCATCTAAAAATTTTAAATAGTTAGCGTAGAAAAATAATCACAACCCTCTCAACATAAGCAGTCGGAAACCACACGTTATTGCCTTGTTATATAGTTATATATACCACTTGAAGTCTCTCTTGACGTTGGTGAATTATGACTCATGACTCATAAGAGTCAATCGTAATCATAATTCACGAGGCTATGAAGGCGAATATTGGAAGAGGAGTTGAGAGGCCCACAGCAAAAGACAAATTTCTCTCCTCACTTTGAACATGCAGTGTGTGATTATCTCAGATTCAAAAAAAAAAAGTAGAGAAAATTTTTGTATTAAGTATATTAGTCTAATGCTATTGGTTACAACAGCGCAACCCCATGATAAGCTTTCAATATTAATAAATTTATATCAGGTGTTCAATTTTTTATAGATTTTAATTTTTATTTTTAACCTCTCCATCAAAATTTACCGCTCACTAAAACGTGCCACCGTAGGAAGCCATATATCTCGCTTAGTGGGAGGGCCGCCCCTGGCACCTTTGATTTTCCAGGCACTCACAGTTATATAAAGAAAAAAAAATAGTTGGAAAATGACCCTAACATTATTCACAAAGTAGGAAAATGTGAAGTCTTTTTAAGAATGATAATTTTCTTTTTTATAATTTTAATAACAATGATTCTTATTTTTAGTTTTTACAAACAACAGGTTTGCTACAAGTATTAAACAATTAAAACTCTAAACTATCACATAAATCGCCTCACACCGTCTAGTAGTGTTATTATCAAGTTATTTAGTACTATTATTATTATTATTATTATTATTATTATTATTATTATTATTATTATTATTATTATTATTATTAT
>SEYY01004287.1:0-45503 GCA_009176605.1 Armadillidium nasatum
GCTGAAATGGTAAGTAAGTTTAAAGAAGGGATTTCATTTAAAGATGGTCACTATCATGTGACTCTTCCTTGGAAACAAGAGTTAATAAAAAGAGTTCCTTCTAATTTTGACATTTCATTAAAGGTTTTAAATAGAGTATATAATAAATTAATTAGTCAAAACCTAGTTACTGCTTATGATGATGTATTTAAGCAACAGCAGGATGATAGGATTATAGAGGAAATTAATGTTCCTGAACATAAAAAACATGAATATGTGTTCATACCACACAGACCTATTATAAGATATGCAGAACAAATAACTACTAAAATACGACCAGTATTTAATTGTTCATTTAAATTGAGTAAACAAACTCCTTCTATAAATGAAGCCTCATATACAGGTTTAGATTTAATGAATTCATTATTGAAGTTAATGTTTGTTTTTAGAACTAATAATTATGTAATCTTAAGTGACATAAAACAGGCATTTTTATCAATAAGATTAAAAGAAGAGTTTGATAAAAATAAATTTTGTTTTTTATGGTATAGAAATAATCAATTGATTACTTTTAGATATAATACTATTCTATTTGGATATACAGCATCTCCTTTTATTCTTCATTATATTATGCAACATCACATTCAAAAATTTCCTGATGACAAGTGTAAGGAGATTTTGTCTTCTAATTTTTTTGTAGATAATTTAATATTTACCGGTAATAACATTGTAGAACTTAACAAACTTTACCATCAGGCCTATAATTGTATGTATGAAGGTGGCTTCATATTAAGATCTTGGACCACAAATTGTGAAAGTTTGCGAAAGTGTATGAAAGATGAAAAATTGTTGGTAGAGCATGAAAGTGTGTATGAAAAGGTACTTGGGTATGAATATAAATTAGAGGATGATACTTTACATGTGTCAGAAGTAAATTATGGTAATGCCACCACTAAGAGACAAGTACTTTCTGAGACTTCCAAATTGTTTGACCCCTTAGGGTTCACACTACCTTTAAGTATAAGAGGAAAGTTATTGATGAAAGCTATTTGGTCTGCAAACAAAGAATGGGATGAGGAATTACCTGGGGAGATGATATCTGAATGGGAAAAACTAAAACCAGACTTAATACAACTAAGAAATATACCTTTTCCTAGACAAGCATTAAATGAGAGTCTATCTTATGGTTTAAACATTTTTTTGTGATAGTTCTTCTTCATGCTATGGGTTTGTTGCCTATAGTTCTAGTAATGAAAGTAATCAGTTTTTGTTTGCTAAAAGTAAGGTTACACCAGTCAACCCTAAGAGATCTTATAGTATTCCTACTCTGGAGTTGCTTGGTGTGAAATTTGGCTCTGAAATGTATTGAAACTATTCTTGATTCATATCCTAAATTTATATTTGAATACATAAACATAAGTGTGGACTCTCAGGTTGTGCTTAACTGGATTCTCACTGGAGAAACTAAGGTTAAGGGTAGATATGTAAATAATAGATTAAAAGATGTTTTTACATTGATAAATAATATTAAGGTAAAATATAATATTAAGTTTTATTTTCATTATGTACATACTGATATAAATCCAGCAGATCTTTTAACTAGAGGTGTTTCATATAAAAAATTTATGGAAAATATTGATTTATGGTTATATGCACCCTCTTGGTTAAATAAAAATCTGGATAACTGGCCCAAATATCCTTTGCTGTCAGTAGTGCCAGAAATTAATAATTATTTCTCTGCTAATAATAATAATGTTAGTAAATTCATTAATACTAATGTTTTGAGTAATGATAGCAGTGAAAATGAAGTCATGAGTTTAAATACTATAAATATTAATTTTCAGCCTAATCATAATGAAATTTTAAATATTCATAAATATTCTAATTTTGACAAAGTCATGAATATTACAAAGTATTTATTCCTTATATTTTGTAGTATTAAAAATGAAGATCCCTATAAAAGAGCTTTAATGTATTGGGTTAAAAGTGTACAAAGTTCTTGTTATTCTAATGAAATAGAATTTTTAAGTTCAAACCCAAAAAGTAAAAATATTCCAGTGTTGGTTAACAACTTAAATTTATTTTTAGACAATGATGGAATTTTGAGATCAAAGGGAAGAATATCTAAATGTACTTATTTTAATTATGATGTTCATAATCCAATTATTTTATCTAGATTTCATTATTTTACAACCCTATTGATTTTAAGGTCCCATCAAAAAGTTCAACACTTAGGTGTTGACAGTACTTTAACACATATAAGGAATCAAGGTTACTGGATTCCCAAGGGTAGAATTGCAGTAAAAAAGGTTCTCAATTTGTGTAAATTGTGTAAAAAGATTAATGTTAGAGCTTTTAAATATCCTAAATATACTGACATCCCTAAGCACCATATGAAATTGGTAATACCGTTCAAATTTGTGGGGATAGATTTCACAGGGCATCTATTCATCAAAAATGAAAACACTAACACTACAGAGAAAATGTTCATCTTAATTTTCACTTGCCTAAACATAAGAGCCATACATTTAGAATTAATTCCAGACATGAGTGTTCCAACATTTCTACTTGCATTTCAACGCTTTTGTAATCACTATACCATTCCAGATTACATATATTCAGATAACGCTCGTACATTTAGTAAAGGTGCCAATTTTTTAGCAAAAGCTCTAGAGTCTGATGAATTCAAGCAGGAGTTAAATTCTAATAATATAAAACATGTAAAAATTCCTTTATTTTCTGCTTGGGTAGGAGCATTTTATGAAAGGCAGATCCGTACAATTAAATCTTGTATGTATAAAGTCATAGGTCGAGCAAAATTAACATATTTTGAAATGCTCACCACTCTGTCATTTATAAAAAATGCTATAAATTCTAGACCACTTACTTATAGGTCAGAGTTCAGTGACATTGAAACTTATAACACCAAATTCTTTTTTAAGGTTAAATTGTAATTCTTCTTTAATTTTAAGAGGAGAATCAGAAAATGTATGGAAAGAGACAAACCAAAATAAATTAGAACAAACTCTTGATACTCAAGAGGAATTGTTCAACAAATTTAAACAACTTTGGTATCAAGAGTATTTATTGTCTTTAAGAGAATCTATGAGTAAAATTTATGAACTATCTTGGGACAATATAATTAAGGTAAATGACATTATATTAATCAAGTCTTAAATAAAACCACGTCCATTTTGGGTGACTGGTAGGGTTTTAGAGTTGATTATTGGTCATGATAATAAAATAAGATCAGTAAAAGGTAAAACAAAGTAATGGTCAAATAGCTCATCACTCTATAAATAATCTGTATCCATTGGAAATGTCTTTGTCTCATGAAAAGACATCTCCTCAAGATTTGACCATAAATAAAGCTGTTCCTATAAATGATAAAGACAGATCAGAATTGGTAGTTGGTGGTCCAAGTAGACCAAAAAGACAGGCTGCAGAAAAATGTGACAAATTAATAAAATCAAAATTAAATTTAATGTAGAATTTGCAGCTTCACTGCAACTTTCTGTTGGGAGAATGTTAAAATTGTTAAATAATTAAAAGTTAAATTCAATAAATTTATTACATTTTAATTTATATATTCATTTACATTTTTGTGTGTGTTAAAATATAAAATTTTTCATTGTTAAAAAGCATACCGTTATAAAATTATATCGTTTTAAAACGGAGCATAAATATTAGCCCACGTGACGTGCGTGTCATAAGATGCGCAGAATTAAAAATAATAAAAAGAATAAAAATGAACGAAATGAATACAGTACAGTAAGTATAAGTATGTAATTGTCAGGTAGTTTTCAGTTATGTTAATGAACTACTTTGTTAAAAGTTATACAAACTATTTTGTTAAAACTTATGTACTTATATTAAATTATGAAGTCATTAAAACTATTGTTAAAAGTGCAGTGTTAAAAGAAGTTATAAAAACAGTTGCTGTTAAATACAGTTAGTTTAATTACTGTTGTAATAATTTATGTTAAATTACTACTATAAAGTGATAAACTATTTCACAAACTAAATTGTCGGTTTTAATAAATTCTGGCAAGTGAATTTTATAATTGATTGATTGATTGTAAAACTAAACTACAAATTAAAGATAAGTATACCTTAAGACTATTTTATAGCTTAAGGGTGGTCAATATTTTATTATTGAAAATTGATCTTCAAGAAAGTCATCTGAAAAATAGTCTATTCATAACCTTCTGGTTCTCTTGGTATTGTTCAGGGTATTTGGCCATTTACTTTGGGTTAATGCTTATGGGGCTGGAGGGGGGGATTTATTTGAAGGTAAGAGGATTGATTTTCATGTAAAATATTGAACTTTAAAATAATAAATATACCAAAAGTCATTATATATATATATAATATATATATATATATATATATATAATATATATATATATATATATATATTTATATATATTATATATATATATATATATATATATATATATATATATATTATATATATATATATATTATATATATTATTATATATATATATATATATATATATTATTATATATATATATATATATATATATATATATATATATATATATATATATATATATATATATATATATATATATATATATATATATATATATATATAATATATATAATATTATATATATATATATATATATATATATAATATATATATATGAAGCTGCAAGGAGTCATCAAATGAAGGATTATGGGTAATAAATAAGAATATAATAGCCTTAACTTTAATTTTTGCTTAACATCAAATAGATAGAAAATCGAAATTTATTTTATCAAAAGGTTTAACTTTATGATTAAATTTATAATAAAGATGATAAAGAACTTACGCACAATAACTAATGACTAAGGAAGGCGCCAATCTGAAGTATAAGACTAAGAGAACGCTAGTTTCTGTCACAAAAGATTTAATCAAATCAAAGATTTCAGCACTTGAAATTATTATTTTTGGGAGCAATAGATATTTAATTTTTAATGACACAATAGTTTAAAAGAAGAACTAAAAATGAAATATATTTTCGGCCTAAATAAAAGCGGAAGGTATAAGCAATCACGAGTTCACAAACAGCGAAAACTGAAGATTCTGACTAAGAGTCACAAAGTAAAATTACTTTTTAAAGCTTCACAAAAGATGAAAAACAAAAGAACGAATTCAAAATGAACGGCTAAGTTCACTATGTATTAGCCCCCGAGCTAGTGCGGAGCATCTAAAAGAAAATTTTATAAGGTCTGTAAAAGAATAGACAATGTGAGTAAATTTGGATATGAATTGGGGTAAAATCCTACCATACACAAAAAACCGATGAAGAGAAGCATAATTTAAAGGGAGAATACGAATACGAAGAGATTTCAACAATGGATCCAGTCGTTATTTTTCAGTTTCTAAAAGGAATAGAAAGACAGAATGATCCAAAAACTCCAATGTACATTCTTAGATTTCTACAAATTAGAAACGTTAAAGCAACAAGGAAGTCCAGGAGATCTGGAAGAAGAGGCACTTGTCAATGGACAAGCTTAATGAATGATTATGAAGAAGATGAAAGACCTGACGAAGGTGGGAAGCGTATTCCTCTTCCGAAGAAGAGAAAAAGAATAAGGTCATGAAACCTTATAAATAATTATTATGAAGAAGATGAAAGACCTGACGAAGGTGGGAAGGTATTCCTCTTCCGAAGAAGAGAGAATAAGGTCATCCTTATAAATAATTACGGTAGGGATATCACGAAAGATAGGATCCATGTAACTCTGAAAGGTGGGCCCAGCGTTTTGAAAACCAAATGGCATAAAGAAAATTTTAAAATTTTAATCAACAAATTTCCCATGCGGCGTTCAGTTTGAACGCAGTATTAATAACGCGAGCATCGCTCTCCACTTGACCTCCAAATTTAATACAGTAGTGTTACAATTTATAGAAAAAGATTGCTAAAAGACATCACATGTTACATTGAAATTCTTCGAGACGAGAGAAAGAGATGCTCAATGAAGCAAACGTCATTGACATCTTATTTTAAGCCAGTGCCGCAAATACCCGCACCTTCAAATCCTATCATTCAGCAGCCATCATCGCCTCAACAACCATCAACATTAACGCTAGACTCTCCACCAAGCAAGAGAATTAGATTCGTTGAAGGGTCAGATGACGAGTCTCACTAATCCCCTTCAACTTCCTTCAATGATTTTAATAAAGTTTTTAAAGCTAAAATATATCATTTTTACCTTATTTACCCTTCATTGCGTATTTTATTTTTAAATTGAAACTGTTATTTTTAGCCTAGCGTTATTGCGCAAATAATAAATGATAGTGTAAACAAGTTTTAAGGTGTTCATAATGTTGTAGCGAGTGAAAAAAAATCAAGTGACTCGCATTGCGGCGGTGGTCTGGAACCATATCCTCCGTATTACCGAGGTATACCATTATATATATATATATATATATATATATATATATATATATATATATATATATATATATATATATATATATATATATATATATATATATATATATATATATATATATATATATATATATATATATATATATATATATATATAATATATATATATATATATATATATATATATAGATATATATATATATATATATATATATATATATATATATATATATATATATATATATATATATATATATATATATATATATATATATATATATATATATATATATATATATAAATATATATATATATATATATATTATATATATATATATATATATATATATAATATATTTATATATATATGTATAATATATTTTAACAATCTAAATACTAAAATGCTGCATGCCTTGTCTGTTCTTGGACCATCTGACTCAAAAAGTTGTATAGAATACAGTTTACAAATACTGAACTTCTATTAACTTTACTACTCAAAGTATTCCACTCAATGTCTGGAAAATTAAAATCTATTATGACTATCCCTTTTACAGTATTTTGACACTCTACCTTCATTTCCTTCACCATTTCTTCATCTAATACTTGATTCTGATTAGGAGCTTTATAAAATGCCCCTATCCTGTATGATTTATTATGCTCAAGAATATCTACTACCTACACAGATTCCACATCATGATTTGTTTTAATGTCAGATATTAACACAGACTTAATATTGATTTTTACACTAAGTGCTACACCTCCACCACTCCTTCCTCTACACTGGCATAGGTAAAACGATTATCTGTCTATTTCATATTCCTGAAGGGAGTCTATATAAAATGCCTCATTGATCCATGCTTCTGTAATCAAAACAATGTCAAGATCCTCCTGTATGATATAACTAGTCAACTCATCTTTTGTTTTATTTCAAAGGCTCTGAGCATTCATGTAGAAACATTTCATATTATATGTATACTTCCCATCTTGATTCTAATATATTTCTAACGTATATCGAAACTCTAGTTAGTCCGAAATATTTTTTTTTTTTAGGCTGAGCCATGGAAAAGGGCTTTGTAAACTAAAAAATTTAATTTAATTAACAAAATAATAACTACGTTATTTGAACAAAACTGTATCCCATTTTTTCGTACTACGAGGTTACTGAAACTAACAATGACATAGCTTGGTGCATGCTCCAAGCATAATTTACTTGCTTGTTACCTGAAGGTGGTGAATGGTCATCAGGCAAAACCGGCCTTTCGACTATGGCTGCAATCGTCTATCAGCTTCAACCATGCAGACTTGAAGGAAAAAGGCAACTTGAAGCAGATGTCACAGAATGCAATCAATGAACCCCACAAAGAGGAGATATCACCCACAAGAAATAAAAGAAACCAGATATTGAAACAAAAAAATAGAAAAACAAATTAGGCATATGCACCCAAAGGTCATAAAATGGGTATCTGGCAATATCATGAAAATAGAAAGAGCATACCAGAAAATAATAGTACTATTGGCCAAAATGATCCTGAAAAGATGTGACCAAAGCAAAAATATCACCACATATCGTAAACAAAGCTGCATTGAAAGACTTATGTAAAGTATAGGATTCGAAAAACTTTTGCCCAATAAGAACAATTTGTTTCAGATATGAAATTCCAAACTCTGAGGAACTGAAGTCGATATCCTTCTGCGGGGGACAGTGATGTCTTGGTCGTTGAATTATTCTATTCTGAGCTTCGAATGACTGTTTTATGGGACCACCCAACACATTCCCGAGAGTACTATCGTGGAAATACTTGGAAGTATTATGACCCCTTTTTTTTACCCTTAGAAGAGTAATTATAATAACTCTGACAAATTACTCGTTACACTCAACATATCACCATCAGAGAGCTTCAAGTCAGTATCACTTAAGTCTGCAAGAACTGTGTAAAGGTCTCTTTCGATGAACCAGGCTCGTGAGGGGGATGGTTTACCCTGCCCTGACTGAGAGGCTGGGTTGAGAAGTCTGGTTTCTGGTCTGGGTTCAATTGTCAGGGTTCCAAAATGAGAAGAGCCATTGCCCTTTCTATCTCTCTAGCATGCTCTTTGGATATTTGCAAATTTCTTTGAAAAACTGGGAACTGGCTATATCTGATGACATGACACCCACCACAGAAGTAACAAAAAGGATCATTAATACAACCAGCAGCCTTATGAAATTTACTACTCCTGACACACCGTACTGTTGCTTTACATGAGAGCTGGTCATGACCAAACCACCAGCAATTGAAACAACGTTTGACATTCGGAACCCAAGGAGACACCGAATAAACAGAGTGACCAACTGCAACCCTATGAGGAAGGACACCACAGAATTTTAGTTTGACCAGTTGGGAAGCGACCTCAGTAACAAAACCATTAGCATTTTCCTTACGAGATGTCACTCGAGGGACATCCAAAATAATCGCACTACTATCACCAATAATCCGAATATCCCCCTTAAGCAGTGATATCCTATTCCACATCTATAGGACCAATCTTACCAAAATGAATTAGCAGAGGATCATCACGAACTGAATTAGGGACCCAACAATGAACATCGTAAAAGCCCAATTTCTTGATATCTGACAAGTCAATGTCAAGTTTACTTAAACCTAGAAGCTCAAATTTGCAACTAACTCCACATCCCAATAAGAACACTGAATCCTCAATAATATATTTACTAAAAGGGGTCATTGAGGAGTGCAGTGACTGTGCTAGGCCAAGTAAAGATGGCTTTATCCTCCAGAGATTTGACAATAATCACAATGTTCTTCCTACCAGCCATGGAACCGGAAGGAAGGCCTATAACTCAGACAACACATGAGAAAATCCTTGAGCAAGTGGAGCTCCAACAGGGCCCCTGGACTTAATTACCGAGCCCTCCTCATCATCGAGAAGGGAAGATCTCTTACATTTAAAAACTTAAGTCCAAGATCTGGTGTCCATAGACGCATGGACTTCACGTTCAACGGGAATATGGCTGTGCAGGCCATCCGCAACAGCATCACTCATCAGCCAAAACTGAGTAGAAAAATAGTGCCAAACAAAAAAAATCTGTGAACTGTAAATACTTACTTTTGCTATGATAGCCAGTTTTCCTTCCTCCATGCATAATTTAATGGGTAGCGAGAACTGAAAATTATAGTGCTCTTAACATTCACATCTCTAAAGTTAAGCTCACTGGTGTATTTATGAAAAGAGACACATTAATGTCAAATTTGTATTTTATAAAATTTATAGTTATATATATAGGAAATAAATAATAATAATAATAAAAAGTTTCTTCCCTTTTTTACTTCTATTGCTCTATATGTAAGATAAAAGAACCTTGGGTCTTTCAAACATTTTAAAATTCATTGACTCTAGCTTCAACAATTTTGGAATTATCTGGTTTCATTTAGTCATGAAAACGTTAATTCTGGGTTACAAAATATTGGACTAAATAAAAAAAAAAATTCTTCCCTCTTTTTATTTTCAATTATTTCAAATTTAAAAACATGAAAAATAAAAACTATATAGCGAACAATTTACTAATGTAAAGTTATTTTTTTAAAAAATTTAATAGCATAGTTTCTCTTTTGGAATTAAAACCTGTATACATTTTCTAATTTGTTTATCAGAATACTTGTAATACGAACTGGGATGATGGCGTCACATTCAAAATTTCTCTACTTTTATTTTATTTATTTATTATTTTTTTTTTTTTAAATTTCTCCCACTAGTAAGGGGTTGGTAAAGTTAATGCCCTTGATCATGAGGACACTTCCATTTTTTTTAATCACCCAAAGCTCAACACAAGCCTCAAAATACTAATACTTTTCTTTACTACCATTTTGCTCAACTCCAAGGTGTTAATAACCACAGGTAGTTTTTTGAGATGCTCCATCAGACTTCTCTTTATTACACCCAACGTTCCCACTACTATTGGGATCACTATGATGTCATTCATGTCCCACATTCTTCTTATTTCATTTTTTAGCCGTTGATATTTTAATTTCTTTTTCCCTCTCATATGCTACCAAGTTGTTGTCATTAGGGACTCCCACCTCTATAATATAACATCTTTGTTCCCTCTTGTCTTTGACAATTATATCTGGTCTATTGTTATACATGGATAAGCAAGTGTCTTTTTAAGTGATCTTTTCGATTGCATTCATAGTTACACTCACAACATTTAAATAACTTGACATTTTCATGTGTAAGCATGTGCCTTTTTAAGTTTTCTTTCTTATTACATTCATAACTACACTTAGAACATTTAAATAACTTTATTTTTTCATGATTCAGCAAGTGGATTTTTAAGCTTTTTTTATTATTGCATCCATAATTGCACTTAGAACAATTAAATAACTTAACATTTCCATGAGTAAGAACGTGACTTTTTAGTAAAGTTTTCTTATCACATTCATAGTTGCATTCAGAACATTTAAATAACATGGAATTTTCATGTGTAAGAATGTGCATTTTCAGGCTTTGTTTACAATTAGATTCATAGCTGCAGTCAAAACACTTAAATAACTTGACATTTAAATGAATAAGCATGTGTCTTTTTAAGTTTCCTTTATCATTACATTCATAATTGCATTCAGAACATTTAAATAACTTGACATTTAAATGAATAAGCATGTGACTTTTTAATCCATTTCTCCTACCACATTCAAAACCGCACTCAGAACATTTAAATAACTTTATATTTTCATGATTTAGCAAGTGAACTTTTAAGTGTTCTTTCTGATTGCATTCATAGCTGCACTCACAACATTTAAATAACTTGACATTTTCATGTGTTAGCATGTGACGTTGTAAGTTTCCTTTCCGATTACATTCAAAGCTGCACTTTGAACATTTAAATAATTTTATGTTGTTGTGAATTACTAAATGTTTCCTTAACAAAGATTTAGAATTAGACTCATAACTGCAATGGTCACATTTAAACTTGATTTGTTGTGTGTCTTTAAATGGTTTTTCAACGCAGCTTGGCCTTTAAAACTAAAATTACAAAATCTGCAACTCAGGTTTTCCAGATGACTCTTTTTAATGCTTTCATCACGTGTTAGAGACGTTGGAGATCTGCTTTTTGAAGTACTTTTCATTTTAGAACCCTTTTCAACTTCAACATTGCTATGGAGTATCTACAAAAAAAAAAAAAAAAAAAAAAAAAAAAAAAAAAAAAAAAATTACACCTATATAATAGAATAAAATTTAAATACTTTATTAGAATGAGTATAAATTACAAAAATTATTACTTAAAATTTTTATTATTATTAAAACAAATTTTAAAATTACAAAATTAACAGGAGGAACTCTGTAAACAGATATTTTAAAAAAGGAGCAGAATAGCAATTTTAGACAGGCTATTTATTTGCCGTGTTGCATTAGGGGCATGAAGGGGAATTAGTTTGATTTATATCAAATCTGTATTTGTAGTGTTGGAGATTTGGGTGATGCCCGTATCTGAGTCTAGCTAGGGATGTTTGGACTGGTATGGGGGAGGGTGTCAGCTTCCTTTGCTTGGTCTAGATGCGGTGTGTTGAGAATAGTATTGTGTTTGCGCTGAGTTAGGTATTTTTCTGTTTGGCTGGTGTGGATGTTTGATGTAGGAAGTGTTGTTTATTTTAGGATGGATGTTGTTCAGAAAGAGTCTGTAGAGGAGTGCAAGGGAGAATGGTGACTGTTTTAGTCTGTGTCGTGTAGGGTTTGTAAGAGTTGTATGGCAATGGTTATCAGGCTGCAGGGTTTTGGAGTGAAATTATGTCCTAACATTTCTATATGAGTTGTACTTGGGAGTATTTTCGTTCCATCATGTAGGTGTTGTTGTTAAGTTGTTGAGGTGCATCTAGTTATAATTATTAGTGCTTTGTTTTGTATTATTTGTAATTTGTTCATCTAATTATGATTGGAAAAAAAGTGGGTGCCATGTTGGGGAATTGTAGTTGAGAGTTGGATGTATGAATTGTTTGTACATAGTGATGATCATTTGTTGGCAATTTTGAATATTAGTGTTGGCAATAATTTTTAATACATTTAATTTCCGGTTTGCGGATGCTATGTTTAAGATGTGTTTCGAGAAAGTGAGGTGGGGGTTTAGAGCAATTTCTAGTATTTTGGAGTGTTTGTTTAAAGGGATGGGTATGTAGTTTGGCATTGCCTTGGGGGTGAGCGGATGATAGTTGGCGGTCTGAAGTGATGAGGGTAGTTGATGATTTGCTGGGGGAGGCAGACATTCTGTTGGAGGTTAGCC
This sequence comes from Armadillidium nasatum, assembly GCA_009176605.1. Lineage (NCBI taxonomy): Eukaryota > Metazoa > Arthropoda > Malacostraca > Isopoda > Armadillidiidae > Armadillidium > Armadillidium nasatum. The sequence continues at coordinate 12,658 of SEYY01004287.1, forward strand.
ACTCCTGTATGAGGTTCATGTATTCTTCAGTGGTGTTTGTGTGGTTATTGTTAAATTTTGATGAATAGTTGTGAGAGTGATGTCGTTTGCATATGTTGTTATGTGAATGTGTGGGGATTGAGGAGATGGAAAGTCTGCATTGGTAATCTAGACTTAAACTCTCATTATTAAACACTAGAAATCACTTTTATTAACTTAAAATAGTTATCAATTTTCTCTTTATATTAACATTTTCATTATTACAATAGGAGACATTGTGCATTGTTTATATAGATAATCCCTGAAAGAATTTTATTATAGCTACAAATGTATGAAATATATGAAAAACAGGAAACAAATACTCTAAGTCACATTTAAACTTGATATCTACAGATATCATCTGTAGAACAGCAAGTAACTGGAGTGTTGTGAATTAGTTTAAGAATCTTAGAATTACCTCTTAGAAGCATTTAAGGTGAGAAACAATTTGATCTCACCAATAGAGATAAAAAAAAAAGTTAAAGGATTTTGGATTAAAAATCTCCCGGGCATTGACCTATTTGAGAAAGAAAACTTTATTGATAATTTCTACCTATGATTCGTATGAGGGATTGAACCAGTTCCTCCTTCAAGCACACGAGTCACTCTACCATTATGACACGGTATGAGCAGATGAATGTATTGAGTAAATAATGGAAATGAAATTTTTAAGGAATAAATAACAACCTTCTTTTCAAGGTCACAATCAGAAATTAGATTTTAAAAAAAAAGAGGACAATTTTGATGCTTTAAATCTTTGGAGTTCACGATAGCTCAGTGGGTAAAGTCAGTTTTTCTTTGGCTTAAGGGAACGAGGTTCGCCCTTCGCTCTCGCGTATGTACTGCAAAGTATACAAATCGAGGCTCGAAACTCCGATCCAGTTACCTGAAGAGACATAAAAAATTGTCGTTTGTATGAAATTTTCTGTAGTTAATTAATTAATTACAATTTACGGCAAGGTGTATTATTACGCTAATCTGAATACTCACATTTCGCTTAAAAACATAGCCAACACTTACAACATTCCACGCTATTTCAACACATACAATGTCACATTCTCTCTAAATTACTCCTACAGAGGTCTGCCTATCAAGGATTCGAAACCACGCTCACCGGTAGATCAAAATTAAACCTGATTGGTCAGTATCGGAGCAGGGTTTCCCTATCCAAAACCCAAATAATCTGTGTAACTTATCATCTTGGTCAGAAATAACATATAACTCAATTTCCCTGGCTAAGAACCCCACTCCTCGAATAGGGCTCTGCCTGTAAGTGATGCTGATAACAAAACAAAAACAAAAAAAAAAAAAAAAAAAAAAAAAATAAACAACTGCTTGAATGCAAATAAAAAGTGACAGACAGAAGGTCCTTAATAAGATAGAAGAGAGAGGATACAAATGAACCTTGAAGAACACCACTAGTTTAATAGTGAAAATTTAAAGATGAATAGTGGCATTCTCTCTCTCTCTCAAAGGTTAGAGAGAGAAGAAATCACTTGCATAGTGTATGTGATAACAAATTGGATTCGATGGCAAAAAGCCTGTTTGATTCCAAGAGAGAAACTCTCTACAAGGATTCCAATATTTGAATTGGAAAACAATCAATGTTAGGCACAAATGAATTACTGGAGGAGAAATCGTCTTAAGTGGAATAAAAGGCAAAGGTTTGAGCACAAAGTTCAGCCTTAGAAGAAGGTAATACAGCTGTAGAAACTTTCAAATAAATGAGAAGAAAAAAAAAAGGAAGGAGTAAAGTGGGGGGTGCAAAATGGGCGTGAGGAAGAGGAACCAAAAATTGTTTAGGGAAGAAAAAAGAAAAGAAAAAGAAAATAATGGAAAAGATAAAAAATATGAAAAAAAGTTACAATTTTTTCAAACATTTGCGACATACAAATCAAATTTTACCTTTAATTCCTTATGACTCAACTTATTGAGAAGAACCGAAGGAGATTTTGACTTGACAAGTTGAGCGAAGAATCTCTCTTCATCTGACTCAAAATCTTCATCTAAACATTTGTCATTTATTTTCTTCAACAATGAAGAAACATTTTTCAGGGTTGTAAATATCTATAAATGAAATAAACTTAATAATAATAATAATAATAATAACTAATTTGACATTCAATTAATCACCTTTTTATAGTTTGAGCAAAAATTAATGACAAATTTGATTTTACAAACCTTTAAGTGCTGAGCACAAGATTTCTTCTCAATCATCATCACATTTTCATATTTTATGACATTAGTGTTAACCAGTTCTATGTCTAACACAGACTCTCTCCATTCTCTCAACTCTGACTCTATAGATGCCTTTTCATCTAATTCTTCAGTTTTAATGCCTTCCGGTAAAGCAAAGTGTGCTTCATTGTCAGAAAAGATCTGAAATACAAACAAAGGACTCAATTATTATTATTATTGAGTGAATTTATAATTTTCTAAAATATTTTTTGGAGAAAATGCAAATAATCATTAATTTAAGTGAATGTTGGTTATTCTACTCCTTTCTTACAATTAATAAACCTCAATTAAATTTATATCTAATTTTCTTAATATAAAATTTCAGTGCTTTTGACCTCTTTTCAAATTTTATGCAACCCCGGTCAGAAACGCGCCCCCAGCAAAATTGACGTCTTTCAAACTGGAAGGAGTAATGAAGGGTGAGGTCATTGGCATAGGAGTGGATAGAAAGTGAGGTAAAAGAGAGGTCATTTATGATAAACAGAAAAAGTATTGGGAGAGAGTACAGAACCCTGGGGAACACCACTAATAACAGATTTAAAGGAAGAATGGTGGCTGTCTACAACAGCTGCTATAGAATGACCAGAAAGAAAATTAGAGAGAAGGATAGATACCGAAAGAGTGAAACTTAGAAATCAAAGCTTTGTGCCAGACTCTATCGAAAGCTTTCAAAATGTCCAGCTCGACAGCAAACTTTTCACTGAAATGCCGAAGAGCGGAGGACCAAGAGTCAGAGAGAAGGGAAAGATCACCAGACACCAGTAGAGCGTTTCTAACGAAAGCCATACTGGCGATAAGAGATAAGGTTAGAAGAATTGAGATGTTTTCAAATCTTCCTGCTAAGGATAGATTCGAAAACTTTAGAGAGAATGGGGGTCAAAGAAATGGGACGGTAATTGGAGGGTTGAGAGGGTCCTTCAGCACAGGCTAAATGAGCAAAAGTTTCCAGCAAGATGGGAAGGTTGAAGTAGAAAGACAAACACAAAATAGTTTACCAAGGCAGGGTTAAAGTTTGGAAACACAAGTTTTGAGAACTACAGGAGGAATATCATTGGGACCATATGCCTTCTTGGTATTATTAAGCTCACAGAAAGCAAAATGACGTCATTAGAAGAAATTCTAATTTTGAACATAAATGTGTAAGAGGGGGTTGAAGGAGGTATTGCTCTGGAATCGTCTAAGGTTGAATTAAAGGCAAAAGTTTGAGCAAAGAGCTCACCTTTTGAAGAAGGTAAAAAAGCAGTTGTGCCATCGGAAGATACTAAAGGAGGGAAAGAGGAAGAAGCAAAGTTTAGAATTAAAATTTTTTTTGGAAAATGCCAGAAAGAATGTGAAGAGGAACCAGAAAGATTATTGCATTTTCTACAGTGAAAAGAGTTTTTAGTGTTACAAAGGATAGATTTTGTATGATTCCGGGAAGAAATATAAGTTACATTAGTTTCAGGAGTATATATATATATATATATATATATATATATATATATATATATATATATATATATATATATATATATATATATATATATATATATATATATATATATATATATATATATATATATATTATATATATATCATACCTGGGAACCTTGTTCATAAGAATCAAATTGCAAGTCTAATTCTTTCACTTCAATTTCAGATTTGAAACTCATTTTAGTTTCTATTTCAGAACCTTGTTGATAAGAGTCATATTCCAAGTCTAATTCTTCCACCTTTATTTCATTTTCAGATTTGATATTCATTTTAATATATATTTATTTCAATTAAATATATATATTCCAAGCAATTAAAAACCTGAAAAAAGATAAAGAAAATAAATAATAAAAAGAACTTAAATTTTTATAATAAAAAGTCAAAAATATGAGAGAGAATATAGGCCATTTTAATTTTTTAGACTGATATATTAGCAGAGGAATGAATCTTATTTTAGTATTAATGAATGGTATCAATATTAAAACCAATATTTCATAAATATCAATATATAGTATTAAAAAAAAAAAAAAAATCTACACTGTGGGTACAGGAGGGCAAAGCCCCCCTATAGACAAATGCCCTTCTGCACTCCATTTAAAGATAATTCTCAAATTTGATATTGGAATAATACAAAGATATTGAAAATAATAAATCAGTCTACTGATAATGATGTGCCTGTATCATGATGCATATGGCTTTTTATGGTAAAAAATTATGAATTTGGGTGCATTCATTGATAATTCTAGAGTTCACAGCAACATTTTTTTTCCTTAATAAATTAAAAATACAAATACAAAATGGTCTGAATTTAATTTTAGTCTGTTAATTGAGGAGTGGAAAATGATTTTGTACACTAAAAACACCAAAAAATAAAGGTAATTAACAATAGTAATAACTACCAAGATTTAACAACACAATCATACATTACGCTATCAGGTTACTGAATTAACACTGGAGGGAATCATTTGAAATTTTATAGCTATGTTGGAGCTAAAAAGAAGTAAAAAAAAAAATTCATTTATTGAAACTACGAAGATGAAATTTTATGCAATAAAGTTAATTAGGCATATTCAATAGATTAAAACAATTTTCTTTACTTTATTATTACATTCTGATAGGCCCAGCATTCACTAGGTTAGGGCTACTTACTGACTGTTAGGTATACTTTTACTCATTTACATTCAGGTTAGGTTAAGTCTGTTTGGGTAATAAAAATGGAACTACCAATTTTTTTTCCTTACTCAGCCTAATTATGTAGAGGAAATAATCATAACAGTAATTTTTTGGGTTTAACAGCGAATGGCAAAGGAAAAAAAAAAAAAACTTTAAAAAAAAATATAAAATGATTCAAATTTTTATTTCTTTTCAACATGGTGTCAAATATTATCTGCAATTGTTTCCAAGTTTTTGTAATGTCAATGATCCCACCACCTTGTCATATTAAAAACTCATTGATTATGCTGCTAGTTTCAAATCCTTAAATATAGTTCCAATTGAACTCATAAAGCTTATTAATTTCATGTTTATTATTAATTATCGATGTTTATTTGATGTTATTAATTTCAGCACTAATGTGAACGTTACAATTACCATTATTTTTTTTAATATTTAGGTTAGGCCTATTGGCTGGACATTAGCTTACATGTACCCTTTATCTCAAGGTTAGGTTAAGTAGAACTATATTTTACATTTGACAATTTATATGCGTACATTAGTATTGATATATTTTCCGATTATCTTTCTCAGCCCAATTTCTTATACCATATCACAAAAGCCAAGCTTTATGTTGTTCAAAATCTATTTTTACTACCTTAAGTATATTTTAATTTAGCAAATTTGATTTTCCGACCCATTTTTATTTTTTTCAATATATATTACATTCCCAGTTTATATTTTGAATAACAAAAACCAGGTAAGAAGGAAACCATGCATATTTACTATTAGATCTAATACACTAGTTTGACTTAGCCTAACCTAGACTTAAAGGGTAAAAGTAGAGCAGTTTTCTATTCATCCACAATATTTTTACATACTGAGTTGCACACCATTTTTGAAAAGAATTTTTTTAGACCATATTTAGAGCAACTTAGGATTTTCACAATAGAACAGATTTTATATAATTGGTAATATCTTAGTGAAGCAGGCCAGAATTTTTTTCCTTCTCAGCTTAACTATAAAAAGAATTTTTTTTTTTTTTTTTTTTTTTTTTTTTTTTTTTAATGGGTAATTGATGAATGACAAATGATTTTATAAAAAAATAAAAAAAAATTTTTTTTAAACTAATAAGAATAATTATATTTTCAATATAACATCAGATGATCGTCTGCTAAAAGTTAATTACCAATTTTTTTTTTTTTTTTTTTTTGGGAGGGGAGAGGAAGTAAAAAAAAATATAATGGCAACCCATAAGTATAAAAGCAATGACAACCTTTAAAGGATAACCTTTAATTGTTTCATTATGCGCTTTTCTGGCATATTGAAAAAAAAAAATTTTTTTTTAAGTTTTAAATTTTAAATAAAAAAAAATTTTTTTCTTACAAAATCATATCACTTGTCGATTAACCAAAAAAAAAAGCAAATCATCTCGTTTTCGTAATTAGGCTGAATAGAAAAAAGAATTCGGGCCAGCATTACTAAAGTATTGCCCTAAAATTTTCTAAAATATCATTATATTTTCAAGTCAGTGATTCCAATTTAACATGGCAGATAGGCTCATAAAATATTCAACTGATGATATATTATGAATACTCTGTTTAAGAGAATTATAAGCAGGAATTAGGAAGAAAAAAACTACTGAAAAATATTTTCTAATAGGCTCAATTACACTGACTGAATATTTAACCTACTAATATTCCTTTTTATATCATATGAAACTAAAATTTATTATCTTGAAAATTACAATATATTTTAATATTTATTAAAATAAATTTGAAAAATTGACATAACATTAACATCCAGATACAAATGAAAAAAGAAACGAAAAATGATACAAACCAAAATAGGTTTGTTTACATCTAATATTAAGTGGTAATTTAGTCATGTCAAAAAGTATCTATAGGATTTCTAAGAAATCTAAGGTCGTGTCATCATTTTCAAGGGGAAATTGGGGAGTTTTCTTGCCCAGTGACGAATAGAACACTGTATTTCTCCCAAATCTTTAGGAAACTACGATATTTAAAAACTTTGAATAGAAACGGCTTTTGTCTAACTGTCAACAAATTGGCCTAACCTAGCGTATGCTGGGTCTTTGCATACTCATTTAATATAACTTTTTGACAAATTTATAGTTCCCAGTAGTAAATTAATTTTCTTCATATATCGAAACTACGAAAACGAATTGTCGGAAATTTTTTTTAAAGCTTTATTGAACCGCAAAAAACAGATTTTGTAAATTAAAAACACAAAAGCATAATTAACAAACAGTAGTAATTACCACGATATATACATCGTACTAGTCGAATGGGGTAATATCGTTTGGATTTGCACTGCCATGTTGCTGTATCAGTGCCGGAAGAAAATTTATAGCTACTTCGGAGCTAAAAAAAAGATTAAAAAAATAAATAAGTAAATAAATAAATAAAAAATAAAGAAATAAAAAATTTTAATATATTGAAACTACGAATTTTGCCGGCAGAATTTTCTGCACTTAATGAATTTATCCAAGTTACATTTTATATTTTTAAATTTTGTTTTGTTAAAGTTGTGAATATTATTCAATGCAAGTGTGCTTTGCTTTGTTTGATATGGTGTTTGCTAGTTGCCCATTTTAAAATTGAAATTGATTTTTTGAAAATTGAAAATTATACCAAGCCTATTTTTTCATTTTTTTGAACATTTTAATTTTGAGTGCGATGAATATACTTTCCACCATCATTGTAGAATTTCCAAGTTTCCTCATTTCGATTTTGTTGTTTTAAATCATACATTGTTGAGGGAAACACATCTTAAATAAATGCTTATAACATATTTTAAAATTCCAGAAGGAGAGGAATGAATGATTATGAAAGGCTTTCTCTTTTAGTTTTAAATAGTTTATAGTATTTAATTTTAAGGTATTGTGGCTTATTTTAGCATTGTAAAGATTTGATTTAAATTTAACTTTGTAGGTTTGAATGGTGGGAAATATAATGCTAAATGCTGGATTGATTTTGATTTTATTGATTTACAATTTTGATATTTTGCTTAATTTAAATTAAAATTAAAATTTAAATTCTTGTTGTTGGGAGGCTATTAGAAAATCCTTATATTTTGCTTCCTAGTGTTTTTTTTTTTTTTAATATTTTTTATATTTTCTAAAACCGATATTTCGATATTTTTTAATCGACAGTATCGAGGCCAATTTGGTAGTTTTAAAAATTATCGATTTATCGATATTTTTTAAAAAAATATCGGCATCCCAAGAACTGTTTTTGTATGATAATGATTTTCAAATAATAATAATGTATCGTCACGTAGTTAAAGTCTATGTATCGTCACCACTCGAGTGACCATTATGGCACCATGGTGCTTAACTACCATGACGTTCAGGATAGCGCCATTTTCATTTAATGATTCTTGATAAGTAGTTGTTTATTACTGTTAGGCTACTTTGGTCTTGTGTTATCTTTGAATTTGATACAGATACAGTAATATTAATTTAACTTCCGTGATTTTTCTTTGCATCAATAGTTTAAGACTGTTTAATTGTTTGTTTACCACAACCTACCTTTTATTCTACTTTATTAATCTTAAAGGACAAATTATATAACACAAATAGAAATGTCTCGGAACTTTCATATCATTTCTATAGAATTATAAAAGACCAATCAAATGGTGTAAAAAACAGGCTCCTAGCTATGTAGTCACTTATTTAATACAGCTGCAAAGTTAGTGGAATCAATGCTTTATTAAATTTAACATTTTTTTTTTTTTTTTAAAGTACAAATTTTCTAACCCATAGAGAAATATCACGGATTTTTCATTACATCCTTCTATAGAACTATGAAAAAATAATCTAAATCTAATGGTGTAAAGGTCTAAGCTCTAAACCCATTCTATTGGCTGTTGGAATATGATAGTTATATAGAATTCGGAAATGTTCATTGTCTATAATTGATAGTGGATCATGATTTCTGTGGTTGCTTGACTATTTCAACCTCATATTTCTTGCATACTCTATGGTGTACAGTATTGTCTATGAAGAAGCACCTCGCATCCAGACAAACTGCGAATTACTGATTTTCCCTCTTCACCACACATTGTACACCCATCACATAGATTTTGTTTTTCTATGTTCTTAAGCTCGCGTTTTGTGACCTTATCCATAGCCTTTCTTCTTCTAATCTTTAATATTACTTCAACTGTTTCTCCTTTATTAATAAATTCCTTATCTATCACCTCTGCCTTATAATGTTTACCGTGTTTATGCCTTCTCCAGATATTTTCATTTTCAGCTTTCCTTTTTCTTTACTGCTTTTATTTCTTTTATTTTCTTGATTTTATATTTCAAGTCCTCTTTTTCCAATTCTATTCTTACTTCTATTGAGTAATCTTCAAGATAGTCTTGAGACTTTTTAATGATGGACTTTGTATTTGCTTTTCCTTCTTCATGATCTTCCACCCAACTCAAGTATCTACTTCCTTTTCCTTTTAAATATTCTCCTAGTTCAATTATTTCATTCTTGTGGATCTCATCTATCACTGGTATCCCAATTCCTCCCTCTTCTCTTGGCATTCATATTCTTGCCATTTTTAAAGATCATTTTATGAGCATGAAGCAGCTTTCTAGTTCTGATGTCTGATTAGTTAATTTCATGCTGATACCAGTCAATGATACCAAGTCCATAAATTACCACTGGTATAGTATAGATACACCCTAATTGCTTCAATTTTATTCTTTGGTTTTAATTCAGATTTTAAAATTGATTTAAGTTGATCTATATATTCATTACTTATTCTGGTTTTCATGTCACCATTCTCTATTTTTTCTGATTCCTAAATACCAAAATATTTGTAACTTGTATCTGGTTCAAGCTTTTTAATCTGAGTTTTGTCTATAACAATGTTTTCTGCCTCTATTCTCTTTCCTCATTTTAACTATTGAAAATACATTTATCCAATCCGAATTCCATTCTTATTTCATTTGTGAATGTTTTCACTACTCTAACATACTTTTCTCTCTCTTCCGAGTTAGGTGAATATAGATTTAGGTCGTCCATATAGAACAAGTGCCACAAGTGCTTCGGTATTTTCAATATAAGGAAAAATACAGACTCATTGTCATAGGCTAAACTATTACCCTTATGTGTTTATGATATTTTTTCTTTTTTCAAAATCAATAAATTCTAAACAAATTGAATGAGACATGATAACTGAAAAGTAAATTGATCACAACATGTGCATTCTGTTTCAAGTCCAATTTTCAAACAAGAGTACATTGACAAAACACAGAAAGAATTAAAAAGCTATTGTCAATAGGCTAGCGCTGCGGCAAGCAAGTATATTTAGAAAACAAAATTCTGTTATAAGGAAATCATAAAAACACTGCACCATGAAAAGGTCCCTGCATAAACTGCCACTTCCAGATGTATTTGACTCCACCAGCCAACCCCATGGTCATAAAAATTTAAGTTATTTAACAGCACCAAAACAAAAACATTGTACATGAAGGCCTAGTTTATGCTTGGGGACGTCGAAAGAGTACCGATATATCATTATCGCTATTTTTTACGATGGTATCGAAAACATTTCGATGATAATTTTAAAGCTTATATATCGAAATTTTATCATCAGTATCAAATCAACTATACTTTTTTTCTTACTTCTAGAAATTTCATATATATATATATATATATATATATATATATATATATATATATATATATATATATATATATATATATATATATATATATATATATATATATATATATATTTATTTATATTTATATATATTTATATTTTATTTTTTTAATAATAATTTTTTTTTTTTTTTTTTTTTAAAGAAAATGGTGACAATTTAAACTTGAAATGAAATCTAAATTTACACTTATAAACTCTATGAAAAAACTCCACATGGATAATTATTTATCGCTCCAAAGATTTTAGACAACACAAGTGAAAGCTGAACGACAATAGTTGGAAGGATCAGAGTGGATACCCCCCTTTGGGATCGGATCAACAAATGCCTTCTTCCACAGCAGCTCAGACGCATACTCCTTCAGATCACGGAGAGGAATGCCATCTGGTTTACTAGTCTTAGTTCTCAGGATGTCACTTGATCATTTGTAATCAGACAAGAGACACACGACACCTGAAAGTAGCAGTAAGAGAAGGGATACAAGAATCTTTCAGGATGGAATATGATGAAAAATGGAGGTTGAAAAGATCGTAGATGGAACATATAACTGAAATATTCATAAAGACAGGCAAGAAATTTTTGAATAGTTCGAGGATGCAACTGACTATTCTCAATGGTGGGTTTCTGTATCAGCAAGAGCACAGGTCATTTCCAAAGCTTCTAATATAGTAATTGCGTTAGAAGAGGATTTACCGGGAAGTAGTTCAGGTAACCCTACACCACAGAGGAAATTGTTCATCTTTATGGCTTCCTCAACTCAAAACTAGCCAGACACAAAATCCAGGAGCATATTACTATTGAAATAAAGAAATATATCAGGAAATTTCAGAAGGGATGTACAGATATATTGGAAAAATTATAAAGATGTTTCCAACATTTGCAAAGCTGTCACAGAAATATTTGACAATTCAGCATTTTGTGCTCCCATGAAAAGAAACTTGAGATTGGCGTGAAAACTTTTCGCCAAAACAGATCTTCACTCATTGAAATAAATTTTGAAACTCTCAATCTTTGTCAAATGCAAAAATAAATAAAATTCTTTTTAATTTTTACATTTCAGAATAAAGAAATTTAAAAGTTTTTCAGAATTAATAAAAGATTAATTATTTTCAAAGTAATTCTTCCATATATATATATATATATATATATATATATATATATATATATATATATATATATATATATATATATATATATATATATATATATATATATATATATATATATATATATATATATATATATATATATATATATATATATATATATATATATATATATATATATATATATATATATATATATATATATATATATATATATATATATATATATATATATATATATATATATATATATATATATATATATATATATATATATATATATATATATATATATATATATATATATGCGTTTATATAATTTTCATTTTGAATACATGAAGAATATATAATATTTTCCAAATTTAGTTTTCAGTTATAAGATGTATTGTGGTTAATTGTTATTCATAAATATTAAATTTTGAAATTTTTAAAAAAGGAAACATGTTAAACTTTTTAAATTCTTTCAATAAAATAAACTTTTAGTCTTTACTCTTTTATTACTTTTTTTCCTATTTCATTTGCAATAGTACTTTATAATATTAAAATAAATGATAATTATAGTTTTATAAAATGTAACTAAACTAAACTTCATTATAAGCAATATCTCTCATATATATATATATATATATATATATATATATATATATATATATATATATATATATATATATATATATATATATATATATATATATATATATATACTTAAATTCAATCAATTTTCCCTAGACTTGTACCTGGGTACAGTGGCCTGTACTAGAACCCAAGCCTGGTTCTCTGACATAATAGATTTGCATTAGGGATAAATTTTGGACTAGTGTCCATTCTTTTATCTTCCCACTGTGGGTATCCTCATCCGTTTCCATTCTTCTTTCTTCCCACTTACGGTTTCCTCATCCGTTTCCATTCTTCTTTCTTCCCACTGACGGTTTCCTCATCCGTTTCCATTCTTCTTTCTTCCCACTTAAGGTTTCCTCATCCGTTTCCGTTCTTCTTTCTTCCCACTTACGGTTTCCTCATCCGTTTCCATTCTTCTTTCTTCCCACTTACGGTTTCCTCATCCGTTTATATTCTTCTTCAAACTGTTCATTTTCTCATACGTTTCCATTCTTTTTTCGTTCCACTGTTGGTTTCCTCATTCATTTCCATTCTTCTTTTCCCACTGTTGGTTTCCTCATCCATTTCCATTCTTCTTTCTTTCTACTGTTGGTTTTTTCATCCGTTTCTATTCATTCTTTCGCTGTTGGTTTTCTCCATCAATATCCATTCTGCTTTCTTCCCACTGTTGGTTTCCTCATCCATTTGATTTTGAAAATGTTCTTTTGTTGTTAATTTTTCATATCCTGATATTTGTAGCAATGATGATAAATCTGATATCTGGTGAATTTTCAATCTGTATTTAATACCAACTGTTTCACTCTCTTACTGATATCTTTCCTTGGTATACTTTTTTTTTTTTTTTTTAACTCCTTTTAAGGGTTTTTATGGGGTCATTCGGGATTAAACCACAATCCTTAGAATGACCCCTTATTTTCTGTCCTTTGGTGTCTTATCGGTATCCCAGTACCGTTCTTAAGATACTTATATTTTTTTTTATCACAGCCATACTCGGTTCCAATGTAGAAACCTATATGGGTAACTTTCCTAGATGTTTTATTACTTTTTTTTAATTATTCCTGTCGCTCCCACGATAACTGGGACTATTTCAATTCGATCTATGTTCCAGATTCTCCGTAATTCATATTTAAGTCTTTGATATTTTAGTTCTTTCTCTCTTTCATAAGCTGAGACGCCTCCATCCCAAGGGACTCCAACCTCTACTATCATACAACTGTTTTCCTGTTTGTTGTGGATGACTATATCTGGTTTGTTATTTGTAACATGAGCATCTGTTGGGATATTGTAATCGTAAAGGAGTAATATTCTATTGTTTTCTTCTATATTGTTCGGGTTGTGTTCCCAGTGGTTGTTTGTATTCAATGGTATCTTAAATTTTTTACATGGTCTGAAATGGATTAACCGGCATATATGGTTATGTCTTTCTGTGTACAAGCCCCTTAGTAACAATACCTCACATCCCGATAATATGTGGCACACCGATTCCGACCAACTACTGCACAATCTGCATTTGTCCGATATTCGTTCTCTTTCAATGTGTTTTTTGAACCAGTTGGTCCTAAGAGCCTGATCTTGGGCCGCCAAAATAGTTCGCTCATCTTCGGATTTTAGCCATCCCTTAATCACAACCTCACTTGATCTATGTGTGTCTATGAATACTTCATCCAATAGATTTTTTTGATGTTTTGCGAATATGTGGAGTTTCCATTGTTCTAAATTTACTTCTTCTCTCTTCTCTTTGTATAGTTCTTTGATGTTTTTTTTATTTTTTTTCTCTAGTGCTTCATTACTTCTAATTTCTTCTTCCTCTTCCCTTATATTTCTATCTCTCAAGTAATCATTCATTTTCTTTATTATTGATGTTGATGATGGTTTCAAACTTTCATGCTCGTACACCCATCTTATAAACTTATCTTGTTTTCGTTTCAAATATTTTCCTATTCCTATTATTTCAGATTTATATATTACATCTATTGATGGTACACCCATTCCTCCTTTTTTTCTGGCTACATGCATGCGAGCTACGCATTGGTTTCTGTAAGTCATTATGTGCATGCGCAGCATTTTTCTCGTCATAACATCAAGATTATTTAGATCTTCCTGCATCCAATCTATAGCATCAAACCCCTATGAAAGTACAGGAATTGCCAAGGTTTTAATGGCTTGCATTTTATTCCTCGGGTTTAGTTCTGACTTAAGGATTACTTTTATTCTTCTTCTGTATTCCTTCTTTACCTTTGCTTTCATCAAGTTGTGTTTTATTCTTTATGATGTAAAAGCATATGTACTTTTAAGTTTCTTTTATAGTTACATTCATAGCTACACTTGCAACATTTAAATAACTTTACATTTGTATGTATAAGCATGTGTCTTATTAACACTGCTTTATGATTACATTCATACTTGCACTCGGAACATTTAAATAACTTTCTATTTTCATGACTTAACAAATGGTTTTTTAAGCTACTTTTAAAGTTACATTCATAGCTGCATTTGGAACATTTAAATAACTTTACATTTCCATGTATAGACATGTGACGTTTTAAGTTTCCTTTATCATTACATCCATATCTGCACTCAGAACATTTAAATAACTTTACATTTCCATGTATAGACATGTGACGTTTTAAGTTTCCTTTATCATTACATCCATATCTGCACTCAGAACATTTAAATAACTTTACATTTCCATGTATAAGCATGTGTCTTTTTAAGCTTCCTTTAAAATTGGATTCATAGGAGCAGTGAGAACATTTAAATAACTTGACATTTCCATGTATAAGCATGTGTCTTTTTAAGCTTCCTTTATAATTGCATTCATAGGAGCAGTCAGAACACTTAAACAATTTTGTATTGCTGTGAATTAACAAATGCTGTTTTAACAAAACTTTAGAATTACATTCATAACTGCAATGGGCACATTTAAACTTTCTTTTTTCATGAGTCTTTAAATGGATTTTCAACTTATCTTTGCTTTTAAAACTAAAATTACAAAATCTGCAATTGAGGTTTTCCAGATGACTCTCTTCAAGGCTTTGATCACGTGTTACTGACGATTGGGGTTTGCTTTTTGAAGTACTTTTCATTTTGGAACCTTTTTCTGCCTCACCAACATAGCCAAGTAGTGTCTGAACAAAACAATAAAAAAAAAAAAATTATATGTATCCGGCATAAACTTTACAAAAATTTATATTAAATGTAAAATAATATTGATTTGAAAAATTTCTTTTAACGTCAAACAAATTTTAACAAGTGAAAAACAATTTTACGTGTGTAATCAACAATTATTATTATTACTGTGTAGATGGCAGAGCTGACAAGAGGGAGATTGATTCCGAGAATTTATTAAAATTGAATTTATTTTATATTATTTTATTCTAAATGTATTTTAATTGATTTCATAATTTGAAAATTATTTTAAATATTATTTGGAAACTTCTTTAACTGGCAACTATGGTCTGAAGTAACTGTATTCGGTGAGGTGAATTTTGAGGAGAGACCAGGTGGAACTGAAATTGAATATTTATGTTTTTAAAAACACTTTGAATAAAATTAGTGTTGGTTTTAATCGTCCCTTATTATCTGAGTGGTTTAATAAATAAAATCTTTTATAATGTTTTCCTGATATAATAGAATAAATTGTTCATTTGTTCAGCGAGTGTGATTGCTTTTAATGCTTATATATAAGGTAATCATAGTGGAATCTGAATCTTGACCTACTTCAACCTAAGATACAATAAGGTATAAAGTACTGGTATGTATATGTAAGACATGAGGGAGACCCTCTTTTAGGCGCTACCCTCCTCACGGGGAGGGAATCTATACCTCGCCTGCCATTCTTTTATAGCATAGCGGTAGATAATACTAGGTCATATTTTAGTGAAAAAAAAAAATTAAAACTTGAAATAGGTCTTTAAAAAAAAAAAAAAAAAAAAAGGGAGAAAGGAAAAAATGTGTTTCCTGATAAACGTCGAGTCCGAAAGCTCCAAGGATACATTACTACAGTCCTTAAAGACAGATGGGAAGAATGAATAAATAGAATTTAAAAATCAAATTTTTTTTTATATATTTTTTTTTCATAATGTGTGTTTTCATATTCATATTGTTGTGAGCATATGACGACATAAAAAGATTTACGTTTAAACATATGAATATTTTAAAAGAGAAGAAAAAGAGAATCGAGCTGAGTAATGAAAATAATGTAAAATATCATCATATAAAAACACTAGGTCAGCGAATTTCATGAAACTTGGCACAGGAATCCCTTTAGTTAGAAAAAAAAATAGTCAAAAATTTCCTGATTCCCTTTGCTGGGGACTAGCACCCTCTTAAAGTTCGGATTTTAGCAAAATTTTGACCCACATCTACCAACTTCAAGAGGCTAATGCTCTAAAACATTTGAACTATTTGTAATCAAAAAGGGTAGAACTTTTATTTGATATTAATTTCATACATGTACAATGATTTTGAAAATTTTGATGGAAATTCTAAGGTTTTTGCCATCCCTCCACCACCACTGAACATAAATTCCTTACTTTTTTGTGGGTCTATCTATTGTCTTTGTAATATTAAGTAAATATGAAATTTGTAAGAAATGAAACTACTCCTTAGACCTTCACTGAGATATTATAAAGTCAAAATTATCGTCAAAATATTAAGTTATTAAAAACCTTTAAAACCATAAAAACTCTTTGTGTCGTAAGTTATAATGTGGGTTTTAAACCATTGAAAAAAAATGAATACATGCAACATAGACTGAGAACAGAAAATATGAAAATTAAAAGATTAAAAGATGACATTCCACGACACATTGCCTTTGACATTGTGTAACTCAAAAGTAGTGAAGCATTTGGAAGAAGGAAAAGTTTCTAACACATTACCAGCACAAAACATGAAGTTATTAAAAAGAGAGAAAGTTAAAGAGCTGGACAGTGAAGAATAAGATTTTAAGGGAAGATGAATAGCTTAAGCTCTCGTAGAAGGGGAAGGTCAGAGGAGCAGTGTTCACTAAGGGGAAGGTCAGAGGAGCAGTGTTCACTAAGGGGAAGACCAGAAGAGCAGTGTCCACTAAGGGGAAAATCAGAGGAGAATATCCACTAAGAGGAAGATCAGAAGAGCAGTGTTCACACTCTATGCAATTGCAGAAGTCATCTGTACATAAGAGCAATTAAGTGAGGTGGTGTGAAGTGGTTCAGAAGATGCCTAAGAACGAACCTTTTAAAACTCTTTTCAATGAAAGAAACAAAATGATTCCACCAATCGAGATTGACAGAAAAAGATATACAAAAAATTTTGAGGAATGTTGATAGCTACATTTGAACGATTTCAAATTAGATTATAGTTGAGTTGACGAATGCTTCTAGTAGAAAATAAAAAGAAGAGCTATTGAAGTATTGAAAACAACTATATTTTCTTGACTTCCGTAATTGCAATAATTTTTACAATTTCTAAAATGAAAAGAGTAAAGTAAACTTGTAATCAACATGAGTGGATTGTAAAAGTGACTGAGAGAAGACCCTTAATATACAAAGAGGATAGGGGATACAATTGAACCTTGATAAAAGTCTATGGTCTCTCTCTTTCACTAAAGTTAGAGAGAGAAGGAATTCCTTGCATAGCGTATGTAGTAATAAATCAGATTCATGGCAGAGGTGGGACAGTTCAATTCTCACAGAGAAACTCTATAAGATTTTCCTCTTCAATTAATGGCAAAAGGCTCTAAAACGTGAACTAAATGAAATCTTTTTTAAAAGTAAATACAATGTCAGGCATTGGATGTGAGCATGGAAATAAGGGAAGAGGAATCATATTATGTGGAATTAGAGGTAAATGTTTGATCGACGAGTTCAGTCTCAGAAGGTAATACAGCTGTAGAGCAGTTAAAATAAACAAAATAGAGAAAAAGCAAAGCTTTCATTTTTGGTAGAGTGAATGGGAAGAAAAGGAATTAGAAATATAATAATAATAATAATAATAAATATTTGGAGATAATTTTTGATAGGACCAATTTAGCAAAATTCCATCATAAAATATTAGTAGCAAAAGACTAAGGAATTTTATGAAGATGAAATCTTTGTGAAGAATAGAGTAAGAACAATTGGAGAGACAGGCAAACAGGAAGTGACTCATTATTTTGTATGAATTACAGTTATATTAAAAAATAAATCAAAACTGTATAATAATAATAATAATAATAATAATAATAAATCAAAATGTACCTTTAATTCTATATCAGTCAACTTCTTGAGAAGAACCGAAGGAGACTTTGACATAACAATTTGCGCGAAGAATCTCTCTTCATCTGATTCAAATTGTGCCTCTGAACCTCCGTCATTTACTTTATTCAACAAGGATTGAACATTTTTCAGGGTCACAAATTCCTGTATATGAAATTAACACAGTAATACTAATAAAAATAATAATAAAGAAGTTTTACATTCAATTAATAACTTGTTTAAAATTTAAGTAAAAAGTAACGACAAATTTGAATTGCCAAACCTTTAAGTTCTGAGAACAAAATTTCTTCTCAACCATCATCTGATTTTCGGATTTTATGACATCATTGTTAACCAATTCTTCAACAAATATGGATTCCTTCTCTGATTCTCTCAACTCTGATTTTATTAATGGCTTTTCATCTAATTCTTCATTTTTAATACCTTCAGCTAAAGTGAAACTTATTTCATTGCTGGGAAAGATCTAAAATAAAAACAAAAGATACGATTAAGATTTTGGGAATGTAATACAACTAAAATCAAACCTAAGTATGATAAAGATCAATGAACGGAGGCAATCAAATTGAAGACCAATCAGAATCATCAAAAAGACGTCAACTGCTGGGGTTAAATGTAAAGTCATGGCGTTAGGGGGACAGTTTGGATTGGAGTGCAAATACTAATATTAAATAAAATTAAAACATATTGTCCAGTGTTGTAAAGAAAAATTAGTCAAAGTTGAAAGGAATCACACAGTGGGAGAAAGAAGTCTTAAGAAATTCAGAAGTGCCCAAGAGAATTTATGACAGGTCTTCCAGGATGGATAATTAAAAGAACTGTTACAAGGTCACAGACAATGATCACATTTAAAGACAAAAATTCTTTGTGAAAATATTTTAAACCACTTAAGAACTTTTCATTACTGTCACTATTATAAGCAATTAACAAGTTACATTATTATTATTATTAAAAATAAAAAATTATTAAACTTAATATAAGTTATTGAAATAGCATAGATCATGATAAAAAATGCTGTTATCACATGTAAGAAATTTGAAATTCTAAAAAATTATTGGATTTCAGGGTTGACAAAAAAAAAAAAAAAAAAAAAAAAACAATTCTTTATATTTTTGTACCTTTGAGATAAAACAAATCAGATTAACAACAGAATTTACTAAATAAAAACTTTTTTTATACAATGTACGCATCACCATTTACCATTGCTAAAATGATTGTGCAATTGTGATTGCCAAAATATGATCAGATCTTAAATGCATAAAAACAATCAAATATGCAACTTTTTATCAAGCAAAAGAAATTACATATAAGAAAACAATATACTTCTTTAAATTAAGGAAATTAAATTACTTAGTATTATTTTATAATGACTAACAAGAAGCCAAATAAAAATTCATTTCAAAATTCTTTGTATATTTTGACGAGTTTCAGTGCCTTTTCAGCAGCTTTGTAGATTCTTAGTTAATTTCATGCAAGACAAAATGTACAAATCATCTAGGCTGCTCCTGTTCTTTCATGACAGTAAGTAGTGAATCATCACAAAAAACTCACAAACCACCTTTGGATTTATCATTTTCCATTTTTACAAGCTAAAACCACGCCTGGAAAGTTTCCTCTTTTCAGTAATATTTTGCAAATTATATGAAGAAAGATGCTCCAGTCTCTCAGCTATTCACAAATGAGTTATAACTTTAACAGAGACAAGCACAAATAATTACATTCCTATTATATATTTTTAGAGGTACCAAGGTATTCAAAATATCACTGGCATTTTGGCATGAGAAAAGATTTCAGCATTTAGATCAAATATATCCTGTAATGGATTCAAAAAGTATAACAAAAACAAATTTGGTTAACTGTGTTTTTAGAAGATTTGTAAAAATAATTTTGGTTGTATAAAGAATTGAATTATAAGACATTTTACCAAACTCAGGAAGTAGTTTTCTAATTACATTCCAGAGCTAGATTTAATTAATGTCTGTTTGGAAGTGTAATTCATATTGACTGTGAAGCTGCTGCTGAAGCAGAAGAGCCCAAAGCACTGGCAGAGTCATTTCTTAAACTTATCTTTAACACACTGAATTTCAGAGTAAGTCACATCCGAAAACTCCAAAGTAAAAAAAATACTGCAAAACCTATCTTTGCAATTACCATAATAAAGAATGTTCTTTTTACTTGACTAAAAAATCAAAATTATATATATATATATATATATATATATATATATATATATAATATATATATATATATATATATATATATATATAATATATATATATATATATATATATATATATATTACTTCACCTGAGAATTTTGTTGGTAAGAGTCATATTCCAAGTCTAACTCTTCTACTTTTACTTCAGTTTTACATTCGAAATCCATTTCAATTTTATTTTAATGAAAATATTTTTGAAATAATTAACAAACTGAGAACAGAAAAAGAAAAAAAAATTAAGGACACTCTCAAAAAATTTCAATAATTTAGATTTAAAATTAAAACTACACACTGCTTTACATTTGATTAGACTATGGTCATATATACTGTATGAAGAGTAGCTGTAATAACTAACTATCATTCCCACATATTGGCTTAGCAATGATATGATGCAAAGATAACCCATATGCCTATCCAATCTTTTCTTAAATGTTAAACTTTCTATGGTAAACCATTACAAAAATAAACTATGCTGAATGGGTAGTTTTAAATTTTTTTTTATTGTGACCTCTCATTTCTCTTCCATGTTCTACTAAGAATTTATTGGCTACAATATTATTGAAAACTGTAAATATTTTGTAAACTTCTAACATATCTTGTCCAAGAAATTACCTTTCTACAGAAAACATTTCTAACTCCATCAGCCTCTCCTCATAATTCTTACTCTCAAGGCCAGAAATCATTCTTGGAGCACTATGTTACTCTCTTTCCATTATAAATATATATTTTCTTAAGCGAGGGCTTAAAAATGGGTTGAATACTATAATACTGATCTAATATACCTATTACAGAGTTTACTTATAATTTTCTTGCTTTTGAAATCAACATGGTTATTTAATAATTTATTACACTTAAAATCTTATTTAAAAAAACAAAAAGGCTAAATTCCTTGCTTTTATATGATGATTCGCCACTTTTAAATAAATATTAATAATATCCAAATATTGTTTTTGGTTCACAGTTTCAAGCCAATCTCCATTCTTATTATAATTAATTATATTATAATTAAAATTTTCATTCAAGTAAATTATATGAATAGCATTACACTTTTCACCATTACTCATAAAATTTATTTGTCACTTATCTGCTCATAAAAGAAGTCTATTTAGATTATTTTTAGGCTTAAATCTGTTGTTACTTCAGTAATTCTTTTGAGACACAGGCCTGAATTTTTTTTTCTACTCAGCCTAACTATGAAAATATACATATATATATTTTTTTTTTTATGTTAATAAACGAATAACATGATTTTATAAGAAAAAAATAAAAAAATATTAAAAAAATAAAATATTTAAAACTAATAAAAATAATTATTTTAATCATCTGCCAAAAATATACACTGTGCTATTAAAAGAGAAACTAGATTTTAAAAGATCTTGAAGCTTAAAAAGGAAATAATAGTTAAAATTTATATATTATATATATAATATATATATATATATATATATATATAATATATATATATATATATTATATATATTATATATATATATATATATAGAGAGAGAGAGAGAGAGAGAGAGAGAGAGAGAGAGAGAGAGAGAGAGAGAGAGAGAGACGAGAGAGACGAGAGAGACGAGAGAGACGAGAGAGAGAGAGAGAGAGAGAGAGAGAGAGAGAGAGAGAGAGAGAGAGAGAGAGAGAGAGAGAGAGAGAGAGAGAGAGAGAGAGAGAGAGAGAGAGAGAGAGAGAGAGAGAGAGAGAGAGAGAGAGAGAGAGAGAGAGAGAGAGAGAGAGAGAGAGAGAGAGAGAGAGAGAGAGAGAGAGAGAGAGAAGAGAGAGAAGAGAGAAGAGAGAGAGAGAGAAGAGAGAGAGAGAGAGAGAGAGAGAGAGAGAGAGAGAGAGAAGCAATATATAAAAATTTTATCATCACAAATTTGTGGGTTGTGGGATATAGGGGCTCCGTCCCTCATAGACAAACGTTCATATGTCATACATTTCCATGTTGTATTATAAAAGCATTATTGCAGTACAGCAATGAAATTGTAAATGCAAGGCACATGATTGTTTATCTACAGGGTGGTGATAAAATTTTTACTTATATTGCTCTCTCTCTCTCTCTCTCTCTCTCTCTCTCTCTATATATATATATATATATATATATATATATATATATATATATATATATATATATATATATATATATATATATATATATATATATAGTATATTTTCAGCAGATGATCTTTGTGACATATAAAAAAAAAAAATTCATTTTTATTATTTTAAAATTATTTTCCTTACAAAATCATTTGTTATTCGCTGATTAACCGTTAAAAAAAAAAAAAAAAACAATTCATTTTCTGAGTTAGACTGAGTAGAAAAAAAAATTTGGGCCTGCATTTCTTAAGAATTACTACTTCTCACAGACAAAGCTATTTTAGTATCATCTTTAAACTTGGAAATCTTACATTTCATTCATGAGATGCTGAAATGCATTGCATATATCATATTTAAACACGTTCTTGGACTGTCTTTCATTTTTATAAAATATTTGGATACCAGGTTGTCATATCTGTCCTTCGATCATTCCTTATTTTCAGCATTTTTTTTTAGTTGAGTGACAGTTTTTGCCAGGTTAGGCCTATTAGCTGACCGTATGCATACATTTACATTTCAAATCAAGATTAGGTTAAACTAAAAATTTGTTAGATCTAACAAACTATTTCAACTTAACCTAACCTTGACTTGAAGGGTAAATCTATGCCTACAGCCAGTTAATAAACTTAACATGACTAACTCTCTCTCATTAACTCAAAAAATAAAAATAAATAATAATAATAATAATAATGCTAAAAATTACTAAAATAATAAATACTGTAAGCACAAATATGGAAGTCAAATAACAATCCCTTCACCAATCAGAATATTTTTTTTTTATTTATTTTTTTTTTTGCTTTTCCGCACTTAAATATAAGCAATGTATTTCAACATATTTTGTCTTTATATTTTCAATATAAGGAAAAATCCAGACTCATGGTCATATACTAAACTTATGTGCCTATATAACTAATCTTTTCTTTTTTTTTTCAAAATCAATAAATTCTAAACAAATTGAATGAGACATGATAGCTGAAATGAAAATTGATTACAACATGTATTGAATTTAAAGTTGAATTTTCAAACAATGGTAAATTGGTGAAACAAACACAACAGAATTAAGAAACTATGGTCAATAAATAGGACAGTGCTGCTTGACGACCATTAGTCTCCTGCAAGTAACTTTAGAAAACAAAATTCAAGTATATTTAATTCATGAGATGAACACTGCATTATGAAAATGTCCCAGCTTGAAGACCCACTTCCAAATGTCCTTGCCTCCAAAAGCCAACTCCAAATTCATAAAATTTTAACAGCACCAAAACAAAAACATTGAAAATGGAGGCCTAGTTTATACTTAGGGATGCCCAATGGGGATGCCGAATGAGTCCCGATATATATCGATATCGATAATTTTTTACGATAGAATCGAAAAATTTTGATCATATTTTTAAAGCCGATATATCGATATATCGATATTTATCCTCAGAATAGAATCAACGATATGTTGTTGTTTTTTTCTCTCTTTTTTTTTCTTTTGAAAATTTAAGTAGTTTTCTGTTCCTTTATAAAATAAAATTTAAGTAAAATTAGTTATTTTTAATGTACGTCAATGTTGGATGATGGTAATATTTTGTTTGACTCAAGAGAGGACTGGAGGTCAGGTCAGATCATGCAAGAAAAATAGATGCCATGAGCTGGCTCCGTCCCTCATTCAACTTTTCCCTCAGTGTTGGAATTGCGCATTAGTCCAACCTATTCCGAAGAAAGGTAACCGCTCTGATCCTTCTAATTATTGACCTATAGCTCTCACTTGTATTCTTTTTAAGACCTTGAAACCCTTCTCTTGACATATCTATGGCATTTGACTGGGTATGGCCAAAGTAAACTTTGGTATGCACACACACAAACACACACACGTACACACACACACACACACACACACACACATATTATATAATATATATATTATATATATATATATATATATATATATATATATATATATATAATATATATATATATATATATATTTTTTTTTTTTTTTTTTACAGAACGCCACCGCTCACGAGAAGAGCCCTTTTCAAGGAGGGGGCACACACACATGCACAAAGCTCATTCAAACACACACACACACCTAACGCACAGCCCTCAGGTGGGCGCAGACGGAAGCCTTGAAGAGTGGAAGGTTAAATACAGAAGGAAAAATAGATGAAGGTAGAGAGTTCCACAGAATAGAGGTGGCTGGAAAGAAAGAGGTACCACAACGGGTACATATATATATATATATATATATATATATATATATATATATATATATATATATATATATATATATATATATATATATATATATATATATATATATATATATATATATATATATATATATATATATATATATATATATATATATATATATATATATATATATATATATATATATATATATATATATATATATATATATATATATATATATATATATATATATATATATATATATATATATATATATATATATATATATATATATATATATATAATATGTATAAGAAGCTTTCTGAGTTTCGATATTTGGAAAATATCGATATTCGAAACATCAATATGCCAATTCAAATATTATTTTAATTATTTTTATAATTATTATTATTTAGTTTTCTAGCGTACTTAGTTCGACTTATCATAACCTGAACTACCGAAGTTGCCGTAAAATACAGGCTTAACCTATACAAGAACGTTGCAATGAGATACCGATTAAAATCGAAATTTCAAAATATCGATATAAAAAATATCTACATAAAAAATTCCGAAGCTCAGAAAGCTTCTTAACCTAAGCCATATATATATATATATATATATATATATATATATATATATATATATATATATATATATATATATATATATATATATATATATATATATATATATATAGCCTCTACTTTTCTTGCATGATCTGACCTGACCTCCCGTCCTCTCTTGAGTCAATCAAAATATCACCATCATCCAACATTCACGCACAACATTAAAAATAACAAATTTTACTTAAATTTTCCAAAGTATAAAAAAAAAAAAAAAAAAAAAAAAAAGTATCGTTAATTCATACTGGGTAAAATATCGATTTATCGATATATCAGATTTAAAAATATCAGAAATTTTTTTTCGATACTATCGTAAAAATATCGATTTCCATATATATCGGAACTTATTCGGCATCCCTATTTCGGCGTCCCTAAATATAAACACATACCATGGTATAAACTAGGGATGCTGATATTTAAAAAAATATCGATACATCGATTATCGATAATTTTTTAAAATATCAAATTGCCCTCGATACTATCGATAAAAAATATCGATATATCGGTTTTAGAAAATATCGTTTCAATTAATATATATATATATATATATATATATATATATATATATATATATATATATATATATATATATATATATATATATATATATATATATATATATATATATATATATATATATATATATATATATATATATATATATATATATATATATATATATATATATATATATATATATATATATATATATATATATATATATATATATATATATATATATATATATATATATATATATATATATATATATATATATATATATATATATATATATATATATATATATATATATATATATATATAGGCTTAGGTGTAGATTGTTTCTGACTTTCGATATTTTTTTATGTCGATATTTTATTTTAATCGATACTTTTATATCTATAATTAGCCCTAGGCTATTATGTCGTGCAAACGTTCTTGTGTACGTTAGGTCTCTTTTACGGCAAATTCTTGTGTAGGTTAGGCCTCTTTTTACGGCAATTTCGGTAGTTCAGGTTATGATAAGTCGAATTAGGTTCTGCTAGAAAAGTAAGTAATAATAATTGTGTGTATGTCTAGTGTAATAGGGCCGTAGACTTCTAATTCTCGGCAAAGTTCTTGTTTATTTACGTTAGGCCTCTCCGATATTTTCGATTATCGATATTTTCGGACAATCGAAAGTCAGAAACAATCTACACCTTTACCATATATATATATATATATATATATATATATATATATATATATATATATATATATATATATATATATATATATATATATATATATATATATATATATATATATATATATATATATATATATATATATATATATATATATATATATATATATATATATATATATATATATATATATATATATATATATATATATATATATATATATATATATATATATATATATATATATATATATATATATATATATATATATATATATATATATATATATATATATATATATATATATATATATATATATATATATATATATATATATATATATATATATATATATATATATATATATATATATATATATATATATATATATATATATATATATATATATATATATATATATATATATATATATATATATATATATATATATATATATATATATATATATATATATATATATATACTTTTTTTGTCTCCTCTGGTGAGCAAAGGCCGAGGGCTTACCAACCTCCACCAGAGCAGGAGAATAGTTAATGGATGATGTGACCTGATACCTGGCGTTTAAAAGTGTGTAAGTCAAAGCAAGCGTTTAAAAGTGTGCAAGTTGTCGTACAAAACCATTTTTTTTTTTTTTTTTAATTTATTTGCAAATATTTTACACTTTTCCTAACTGAAATTCGACAAGGATTCCAAAAATATAATCCTTTTTTATGTACGTTCAGTAGTTTTTTAAATATGTTGCTGGTTTAAACCGAGGTCTGACCTATATATACTGTATATATGATTCGACTGCCGTCGAGAGTGGATGTGGTTGTAAGAAGATGGGAAGAAGAAAGTCAGAAACATCATAAGGAAGTCGATCAGAAGAAAAGAGATGAGAAGAGCAGAAAAAAAGAAGAAAAAAGAAGAGAAGAGAGTAGAAGGATAGGCTGTTGGATATGAGGCTTTAAGATCTTCTTCCTGAGGTTGCAGAGTTTGTTGATAAGAAGAATGATATTGACCAAAGTAAAATAAAAAAAAATTTTTTTTTTTTTTTTTTTTTTTTTTTTCAGTTTTTTTTTTAAAGTAAATTATCAGAAATTCAATAAAATAATTTTTTGTGAAGCAACACATCTTTTGACTCAACGTACTTTCGGCAGGAAAATGGAAAATTATATATTAAAAGAAAAAAAAAAGGAATTAAGATAGAAGTAACTTCTGATCAATAAAGTATGATTATTTCGTCGCAGTCGAGTCAAATGAAGAATAGTTTTAGTATGGTTCAAAAGGCTGGCAATCCTTTTCAACCAAGTTTTCTTCCCACGTATGATTGCAGGAATATTAAAACTTTTTTTCAATTGACACCACCCCGCATCATGCGGGATATGGTGCAATATATATATATATATATATATATATATATATATATATATATATATATATATATATATATATATATATATATATATATATATATATATATATATATATATATATATATATATATATATATATATATAAATTTATTAAATTTTATTTTATAAAGGAGCAGAAAACTACTAAAAATTTCTAGAAGTAAAAAAAAAATATCGTTGGTTCGATACTGAGGATAAAATATCGATATATCGGGTTTGAAAATATCATCGATATTTTTTCGATACTATCGTAAAAAAGTATTTATATCGATATATATCGAAACTTTTGCAGCATCCCTAGCCGCATATAACTGAACAATCCCTGGATTCCCTTCATCATTCGGTGCTTACAAATTTTTAACAGTTTTTTAAATGGTTTTTCTTTTCTTTTTTAATTTTCTTATACTTTTCCCGGCTTAAGTGTATTTGCAATGCATATTTTGTGTTTATATTATGAAAAAGACAAATTCATTGGGATGGACTAAACTATTACCGAATATGTTACTGTCTTAATTAATTAATGAATCACTAAATCTGAAAATTAATTGTTGAAAGTAGCCAGTATTTCTACAATAATTCCAATAAAATTTACAAATTAAAAATTAATAATGCCTATCAATTAGAAGTTGATGATTACGTAAATGAAATAGACTTGAAAGATTAGGAATCTTGAATGCTTCAATTGGTTTTGTATTATCTCTAATTATGAATATGTAAGGTAAACTTATTAATGGTAATTGTTTAGTGTAAGGGCTACCTAACAGATTTTCATAATTTTTCCAGAGAATACCTCAAATGCATTAAAATTAAGAATAAAAGCAATAAAAAGTTCTGGTTATGGCTGTAACATTAATTATAAAAAAAAAAAAAAAAATGATGTATGAATATTTTTATACTCTGGCAGATACCTAAGTGTTGCAAAGGCATTGTATTTGATTTTTAAATGATGTACTGCTTTTGGAGAGGTACCTGGGCAGCAAAATGGCATATGTGGTGCCCATTTAAAAGAAAGGTAGTAAAGAAAATCTTGGAAACTATAGACCAGATAGCTTAACATCTTTGGTTGGAAAAGTTACTGAAAAGTCAGGTAATAAATTATAATGGAGCTCCCAAATTTTTTTTTTTTACTCAGCCTAATTACGTAGAGGAAATATTCATAATATAATTTCAGTTTATCAGTGAATGACAGGTTTTTGTAAGAAAAAAAAATAATATTGTCAGGTGTGCATATATATTTTATAATTATTATGATGTAAATATTAGTACTTTACACTAACAATTTCTTCGTGTAACTCAAGCAGTACTCACTGACAGCTTTCAATTGTGACTAAATAAAATATAAACTAAACAGTGGTTGCTGGACCTTATAAACCAAAGCTACCACAACTGATTAGACATAGTTTGCAAAAATATTTATAAATTGCTAGACGTAAGCTGTAATAGAATATATATATATATATATATATATATATATATATATATATATATATATATATATATATATATATATATATATAATATATATATATATATATATATATATATATGGTAATATTCTGGTTCAACTGAGCATTTTTTTTTTCAAAAAATAAATATTAATATCAAAATATATTTCTTAATGTCACTAATATTTCTAATTTACAGATTAATAATTATTTAAAGATATTTCTATTAAAATAAAAGTAAAAATGGATATCAAATCAGAAATTGAAATAAAAATGGAAGAATTGGTCTCAGAAAATGATTTTTCAGATGATTATCAGGTAACATTCAATATATATATATATATATATATATATATATATATATATATATATATATATATATATATATATATATATATATATATATATATATATATATATATATATATATATATATATATACCTGGATATGAACCGACCGGGACCCCGGCCCCGGCCAAACCCGGCCATTTTTCTGACCCCGGCCCCGGCCCCGGCCAAAAATCAGGGAAAACCGGGGTTGCCGGCCGGGGTTAAAATGGCAAATTATACAAAAAAAAAAAATTTTTTTTTTTTAAATTTTCAGCAGATTCTGCTGAAACTTTCAGTGTATATACATTTTTTACCGGTAAGAAAAGTCCATTTCTAGCGTTTTTCCGAGTCTATTGCGGTTAAAAGTTTTTTTTTTTTTTTTTTTTTGTGGAAATTTTACCCTTTTTCAATAGAATGGCGGTGCCAAACAACTTTTTAGAATGAGCTGAAAGTTGGATCATTTATTCAAAATTATATGGGCTACAAAAGCCTCTAATAGACTTTTGTTCCCAGAGTTATAGAAAAAATGTTATAAGCCAAAAACTGACCAACTATAGAAAAAAAAAATTTTTTTTGAACTAAAAAAATCCACCTTTTCAGACAAAATCTTTTTTAAAAAAAATACAACTATAACATTTCCTATTTTTGGTGTGTATAGAGGAGGGGTGGGGCTACAAATTCCTCTACGTACTTTATTCGATGAGATTCGTTGGTTTTGAGATATAGCCTTCAAAAAGGTTCATTTTTGGCCAAATTTCAAAAATTCCCAAAGTTTGAGAGGCTATATCTCGCTTCAAACAAAGGGCATTTAAAAATGCACTAAATAAAAATTGTTGCCCTGTTCCTCTTCTAAACAATATTCACAAATAAAAAAAAAATAGTAGGTATCGTTTTTTTTTAAATAATTTTTTCCTCCAGAAGGTACGATTTTTGCAAATTTTTTTTCAAGTGCTTATAACTTTTTTCTAGACGTGATATCAAAAATCTATTCCCACCAATGCAAGAAATTGGGGCAAAGGTATTCAGTTAAATTTTCAGCTCATGTGGACCAGTGGTTTGACCCAGTTATTCATTTTTTTCAACTTTGGGTCCAAATAAGTTTCGTTATAGACTCAAAAAAAAATGCTTGAAATCAACTTCAGAACTTCGTGAAAAAATTCACATACTTTGAAAATTTCAGCTCAATCAGTGAAATAATAAAAAAAAATTTCAAACAAAATATAAGAAAATTAAGATTTTTTTCTTTTCTGCTATTGAATGTTTATCTTTGTGTTTTGATTTTAGATACTCCAAAAAGATTTGGTTGAAATTTTTTTTACTTGTAGCACCCGGAGGTTCTCTTCTAATTTTCTGACTGCAGATGTTACATTTAGCTATTTCGAGCCTATCCTGAAACATTGTAAAGTATTCAAATACTGCAGAAGCTGATCTTTTAGCCTAATTAGCCATATTGACTGAAAGTATAAACAAAATAATAATTTTTAAATAATGCAGCTAAATGATACAAGTTTGATACATAGCAATAAAATAACAATGTTATGTATAAATACAGGTTAAATTGATAATTTTATATCTTACATTTTTTCAAACTTTACCTTTGGGTCTTACCTAAGTAAACGTGTTAAATCACTATTATGAATTAGAATAAATTTTTTTTTTATTTTTGTACTTTTTTTAAACTTTAAATATAAAAAACTGTAATTTTCTGATTTTTTTTAAGAGAAAATGCATATAATCATTAATTTAAGTGAATGTTGCCTATTCTACTCCATCCTTACAATTAAATAAACCTTATATCTAATTTTCTTAACCTAAAATTTCAGTGCTTTTGACCTCTTTACAAATTTTAGGAAACCCCGGCCATAACCCCGGCCCCGGCCAAATTCCAGCCCCGGTCGGTTCCTATACCTGGATCCTTAGAATATTTTTAATTCTATTTACAAAATTTTGTATTGCAAATTTCTTGTATAAATTTGCAGTATATTATATACGTATATGATAATTCCAGTATATAAATTGGCTGTGAAACCTTTCTTTGGGAAGAAGTCATCTTTTCGCAGTTGAGTTCTTCTCTCTCTGCATCTTTTTAATAAATTTTCTTATTTTAAAAGTTGGCATTTTTTAATTCATTTCAATTGAAAGTGTGCAAGTAAAATGAATTGAAGAAAGTACAAAACACTGGTAATAGTGACAGTCTAAGAGTGTTGTAACAATGACTAGAAAGTGAGATTATAAACAAAAAATGAGAATGAGTTAATGGAAGGTATAGACTGCACCTTTTCCAGGAAATTTTATGCATGCATACTTCATGTGAGAATGAATGAGACCTCAGATGGGATGAAATTCTGCATGTATTTCAGAGATGCCGAACTTGAAAGTTTATTTTGGGTGAAAAATTGTGAACCTTTCTAGAAATGGAAATCCCATGTATTTTGAGGTTGTAGGAAGGCTTCCTTTGTGTTTGTAAAAATGTTGTGTGAGGAATTGTTGAAGAAAATGAGTTTTTTGAGACATTGAATCAACCATTTTTTCTCTGACAAATCTATGACCAGTTTCTCCAAGGTCTTCCCCTAAATATTAGTTATTATCAGTTGTATGAAATTATTTTCTGAATAAATGGATTAATTTTAGGTGAAATCAACTACATAATTATGCATAGATTCTACAACTCCTTTGATGAAAGTAGAAAGAATTGAGGCAAAGAAAGAATTTTGAGAAACACCAACACTAATATGAATAAAGAATGATCAGTGTTTTAATCTCACAAAGTAAAATAGAGCTTAATTAATCTTATGCAACCAAATAAAATCCAAGTTAATTAAA
>SEYY01004289.1:0-20156 GCA_009176605.1 Armadillidium nasatum
AATGTCAATATGAGGTATTACTTTTGAGAAAAATTTCAACCAAAATTCGAATTCGATAATCATTCAGAAGTCTCTTAATGAATGTTGCTGCAGATCCAGTTTCTCTTGATTTAGATGCTTCTAATATGCTGCAACATTCAATTATTTGGTCTTTCATCTCCTTAACAGCGTTAACAGTTCTACTCTTGAAATTCCAACGTGTAGAAGATGGTCTCGGAACTCTGCGACCAGCAACATTTTCCAAAGCACTCATTCTTTGAGGGGACCTTGAGAAAAAATTTGGTATTCCAGACAAGCTGTTGAAAAATACTCGAACATTAGTATTTTGTGACGTCGCTTGTTCCAATAATAAGTTTAATTGATGCGCATAACAATGAACAAAGTGAGCATTACTATATGCTTCCTTTATTCTGCTTTGCACCCCTTTGTTTACTCCACTGAGAGCGGCTGCACCATCATAGGTTTGAACATTAAGCTTGTGAGGACTTTCTCCAATCAGAATTTGAAGTTCTATAATATAATAATACAATCTATATACTCTATTCTTAACGTTTATTAGTCACTCTTTATTAGTACAATAGCAATTGTTTTATAAATAGAAATTACTCAGTTATTGGTTTATGGTAAAGGTGGAGATTGTTTCTGAGTTTCGATTGTTAAAAAATATCGAAAATCGAAAATATCGGTGAAGCCTATCGTAAACAAGAGAGTTGCCAGTTACTATTACTAGACATACACACAATTATTATTACTTACTTTTCTAGCAGAACCTAATTCGACTTATCATAACCTGAACTACCGAAATTGCCGTAAAAAGAGGCCTAACCTACACAAGAATTTGCCGTAAAAGAGACCTAACGTACACAAGAACGTTTGCACGACATAGTAGCCTAGGGCTAATTATAGGTATCAAAATATCGATTAAAATAAAATATCGACATTAAAAAATATCGATATAAAAAATATCGAAACTCAGAAACAATCTCCACCTAAGCCTTGGTTTATTTTCAAGAATATATTAGTTATTTAGGATTAGGAAATATATAAATATACTTATACATGATTGTGGCTTAGGTTAAGAAGCTGTCTGAGCTTCGATATTTTTTATATCGATATTTTGAAATTTCGATTTTAATCGGTATCTCATTGCAACGTTCTTGTATAGGTTAGGCCTGTATTTTACGGCAACTTCGGTGGTTCAGGTTATGATAAGTCGAACTAAGTACGCTAGAAAACTAAATAATAATAAATATAAAAATAATTTGAATAATATTTGAATTGGCATATCGATATTTTCGAATATCGATATTTTCCAAATATCGGAACTCAGAAAGCTTCTTAACCTTTACCCTAGTTTTAGTAGGAACCATGAAGAATAAACTCTACCTTGTAGAAAAACAAACAATCGTGTAAACTAAGATCAACAATCGATTTCAAATAATATATATATATATATATATATATATATATATATATATATATATATATATATATATATATATATATATATATATATATATATATATATATATATATATATGTATATATATATATATATATAATGTGTGTGTGTGTGCGCGTGTGCACGTAATACTCATAAGCATCATAGAAAAATCAACATCAGACATTTACTCTATTATAAAAGCTTAAGTGGAACGAGCTTCCTAAGAAAATATCCTTTTAATTTTTTATTTTTTTTTATTATTATTTAAAAATATTTTTTTTTTTTTTTTTTTTTTTTTTTTTTTTTTTTTTTTTTTTTATTATTATTATATATAATATATTATATATATATATATATATATATATATATATATATATATATATATATATATATATATATATATATATATATATATATATATATATATATATATAAAAACCGAGGAAATTCAATAGACAAAGCGAAGAATTTCCACGCTTTAGGGCAGGACGTTCGAATCTCGGTAACACGAAGAATCCGATCGCTCCGCCCACTAACCAAAGATCGGACATAAAAAATCGCCGCTAGTAGGATGTCTTCTGTAATTAATTACAGTTTACGGCAAAGTGTATTAATACACAGATCTCAATACCCACACATCACTATAAACACAGCCAACACATACAACCTATAATTACATACAAACACTATCCTCTATCTGCCACTTATACAGTAGGTCTTCAAAGTATAGAATCTCACTACACCCACGGATAGCTGAGCGATCTAGATCTGTAAGACTGTGGCAAGGGTTACTATCACCCCAGATAACTGTACATCATATCACCAGCATTAGGTGACCAACTGGTCGGGAAAACACAAATAACTTTCCTTCCCCCGATTGTCCTCACTACGGTGAGAGGTTAAAAGTGGTTAGAAAGTATATATATATATATATATATATATATATATATATATATATATATATATATATATATATATATATATATATATATATATATATATATATATATATATATATATATATATATATATATATATATATATATATATATATATATATATATATATATATATATATATATATATATATATATATATATATATATATATATATATATATATATATATATATATATATATATATATATATATATATATATATATATATAATATATATATATATATATATATATATATATATATATATATATATATAATATATAATATATATATATATATATATATATATATATATATAATATATATATATATATATATATATATATATATATATATATATATATATATATATATATATATATATATATATATATATATATATATATATATATATATATATATATAATATATATATATATATGCGTAAATTTTTTTTTTTTTTTAAAGTCTTATTTCTACCTTTTGAATAAGTTCCTATGGTAGTAAAAACTTTAAAATATTTTAAGAATTGATGAATTAGAACATATTGCACATAATCGTCAAAGTTTTACCCTGAAAACAATTGCCCAGGTTCTCCTTCCGTAGGAGTATTAACCGCTCATGGCGGGGGTTTCATAGCAGCTAACTATTCATTGTTGCCTGGTTTGCTCCAATAATGTTGATCTCTTACTATCTAGGAATAGTTTTCTGTGTTCTGCTACTACTTGCTCTTCATTCTTTGTGAATGTTTTATTATATTCTTGGATTAATGCGACTCCTAGGTCTGCAAAATCATTGGTAACTGATATTGCTGACATAATTGAAACTCCATCTTGATAATAATCTAGCTTCTAGTCATGTTTCAAGATTGTCTGTGTGTAAAATGCTGTATCAATGTTCAATTTCTGAAAAAAAGCAATTATCCGCCGTGTTGCAAAGTCTTATAACTAGCAGTTGGAAATCTTCTTTGGTTTGGGAATTCAAGTTCTCCACTTCCGCCAGCTCCATCTTTTTTCTTTTTAATTTTGTTGACACTTTTGCATCAAACAATGAAAGTGCAATTAATTCTTCTGAAAGATACCAAAGGTGTTGTAAAAGTTTATTTAAAGCAGCATTTCCTACCTTTGCATCTATTTAATACAGATTTAAGGTATGTAATACATCAATATAATTCCAAGGAGCTGCTGCAGGGTTAGATGCATCTATCCACATTTTTGCATAAACCTTCACTGTAAATATACAAATTTTCTGAAGCCCAGTCTCTTCTGTCTTTGTTAAATGAAATTGGTTCTGAAACATCCATACTTTCAGGGGATATATAGCCTTACTCATCCATCTAGCCATATGCATTGGTCTAGGAGCATGGAATCGGATGCCACCAGGAGGTACACCACCAAAAAAATAATTACTAACTCAATTACTTCACGGTCAATCTCCCCGCAAATCCTCTCTTTATAAGAGCACGTTCATTGCTCATTCTATAATATCTTCTTTAATATCAAGTAATATTTTTTGCCAGTGTAGCGCACTGTAGTCCAGTGATGAAGATATTTTGATCATTGTTTTTTCAAATAGTTTGAAACCTCTTGAATAGGAGAAATTCAGGACCAGAAGAAGCACCAAGAACCTCTGAAAACACACTTTGAAGAATCAGTTCCAAGATGTGATGTTAAATGAAATATATATTAAATGAAAAATATAGTAAATCTATTTGGAGCTTATCTTCAATTAATATGTATGCTCCTTTGTGGCTGCCAGTTTTTGAAGCCGTTGTTGTCAGAAGACATTCCAACGATTTGATCAGTAAGATTTCATTTTTCAATTGCATTACTACAGCGTTAGCCATATGGACTCCGGTTCCACTTTCTAATTTTGCTACATAAAATAATGTTGTTGTGTTCTCTCTCGATACCAGAATTGGAAGTCTTATCAACATGTTCTTTTGATGTTAGATCCTGCATCAACTTTCCATTCCAGTGAACTTATCATTGGCATTAAATGTGTTGCTATGAGTTTCCTTTGTGTCATTCGTTGACGACGAATAGAAGACTGATTTATATTTATTTTGTTTGCATCATGACCTAAAACACAGGTAGTTTCGGTTAGAAAACATGTGGCGGTCCGATTAAGACATCTTCGTTCTATTCAAAGTTGCAGATAAGGAGGGTGTGGTGATGTTGGTTCTGGCTTTTTTCACATTGGCTTTTTTTCACATTTTTAAACTTGAGGGGAATTTACCTCACCAACTAAGCGAGGGGTGGGGAAACTTTTAGGTGTGCCGGGCAAAAATAAAATAAAATAATTTTCCTTGCGGGCAATATATATATATATATATATATATATATATATATATATATATATATATATATATATATATATATATATATATATATATATATATATATATATATATATATATATATATATATATATATATATATATATATATATATATATATATATATATATATATATATATATATATATATATATATATATATATATATATATATATATATATATATATATATATATATATATATATATATATATATATATATATATATATATTCTAATTTGTTAAACGGAGAATATTTTTTATATTTAAGGAAATTAAAAACAATCAAAAGATATTCAAAACTGTCTAAAGGAGGAAAAAATATCATCCGCGGCCAAAAATAAGTAACATCTTTAATTTGTAGAAAAAAAAAACGTTAGAATTTTTAGATGGTTAGTAATTTTAATTGTCTTCATAACGGAAGATATTTCTGCTTAGGCTGGAACAAAAATTGGAAACGAAATAATTGTGTGTGAGTGTGCGTGTGTGTGTGTGTGTGCGTGTGCGTGTGCGTGTGTGTATATATATACGTGCGTGTTCGCTTGTAGACGTGATAATTTCAAGAGAGGGATTATGATTGGGAAAAGAAAAGTATTTTGAAATCTCTTTATTAAATGAGTTTGAAGTGGTTCTTTCAAGTTTTTGCTCATTCAATATTTTTTATCTTGGAGTGGAAACTCGTAAAATTTCTGCATTTAAAAAAAAATGAATAATTTTTAAACTTAAATATAGTTCATTTACTGAAAATTAAAATTACTTGTTTAGTGTTATAATAAATTTTATAGTTTGTTAGCTTTCCTCTCTTCTTAATGTTGTTAAAGAACCTTTTATATCTTTTGTTTGTATTGTAATTATTATCTTCTTTGTAAATAAGAAGCGATTTCTGGAATACAACCTTCCCATTTTAAGAGTAATTTTTTCTTCTTAAAGAACTGCCGTTAAATTGGAAAAGAGGAAGAAAAAAATGTGGTAATTTAAAATACATCCTCAAATATAAGAGATTAGAATGAGTTTGAAGGTTTATAGAAAACTGTATATAAAAAGTATTAAGCAAGTCGCATTAGAATAAGTAATGAACTTAAAGAAATAGGAAAGGATGCTCAGAGAACTTTAAGTAATTTAATATTTATTTAAGAGAGATTTTAGTGTACTTAAATTTGAGGTTCTAAATTCAATTAAGAAAATACTTTTACAGTGGTAAGAAATGACAACAGAATTACAGTTGTTTAGTTGGCTAGTTGCTCACCACTCCTTTGATAAATATCTTTAAAAAAATTAAATGGAATCCACTAGAAGAAAAAAACAATATCGGAACAAATTTCCTGTATGTAGATGTACAAAATAATAATCTTAATTAATATTTTTTACTTATTTCATATTTATAACTTGTTGCACTACATTCATGGATGAATAATAAATCCCGAATGGGGTTAGGATAATTTATAATTGAGTGCAAATAAGTGCAACAGTTACTGTGTTTGTATTTTTAGAGCCAAATTAATAGGAGTAATAGAAAAAAATAATTTCCTAGGAGTACAAATCTTGTAAATTTCAAAACGGCCTTGGGAGGGTAAACAGCAAATAACTCGATTGATTTTTTTAAAGGAGAGGAAAGGAATGTGAACCTGAGGCGAATAGGAGCAGAGTTAAGTTGAATTGGCGAAATGAATGAAATGTCAGAGATTAAAAGAAACCGTAAAAGTTGAAACTTAATTAAAGCGAATGACTGTAGATAATATAAAAGTTTTAAATTTCTTAATAAATTTTCAAGGCAGAAATGAAATATATATATATATATATATATATATATATATATATATATATATATATATATATATATATATATATATATATATATATATATATATATATATATATATATATATTTTAAAAGTTTCTTAACGACAATCCTTCTCTAGTCTAAACTTTTAATACTTCTTAGCTCACTCAATATGACAAAAAGGTTTAAATAAGTCTTTACTTTGTAGTTATAATAATATATTTACATGGTAGCGTGAATAAATGTAAGCCGAGTTAAAAAGGCGTTCTTATATCTCTCCGAAGGATTTACGATGAGTTCACGACGTTAATCTTGAAGAATGGATTTATCCTCTACCTGAAGGTCAGAGGCTTACTCTCACCTAAAGGTCAAGAGCTCCATATAGTTCTTTTTATAGCTGGCTTATTCTCTTGTTGAGTCTTCTATTCTGTAGTTAATCTTCAATCTTGGGCTAGCAATCTTGACTGACCATCTTGAAATGACTCACCTTCCAATTCAATTCATTCTTCAAAGGTTTAACCCTTTCTTATATAAGTGTAGAGTTTAAAGTCTCAACGATTATTATTATATTTTACAAATAATTTTACTACTATTATAATATTTAAAATAATTAACATAAAAATAAAATTACTAAAATATAAATCTAACGTTAAAATAAATAGACGCGTTTGAAGTTCAATTTTGAGAATCAATACACATGATATATTTAAATAAAAAGAACATAAGAGTTTGAGAAATTGAACTCTTACACATCTCCCTTTCTTAATTAAAATATATCATGTTTTAAGCAAAAAATTATAGATCTAAAAAATTTCAGGAAGAGAATCATAAACATCAACGGTATCTCTCCTCATATATCATCTCTCTCGAAAAGGTTGTCATGTGTTCGTTAAGCTTCTTAATCTTCCATACAGAGGTAATATTCAATTCGATAAATATAAATTAATATATTATCTTAAATTCAAATCTTATTCCAAAATATTTATCCTAGTATCAAAAATATTTCCAAATATTTTAACATGATATCTTATCATAAAGATATCCCTAGTCTCTGAGTAGGATGCAATAAGCGCTTTATTCATCCTAGTCATAAAGGGGTCCTATATTGGATACCTCCGAAGAGTGCATACCAATCAGGTTATAAACCTACATAGAAAATTTTCCGCGAGACTAAACCGAATATAGATAACTGTTCAGGTCACTATATTTTCAAAATATTTCAACGTACGTACTTCTGGATCTTCTAACATAAATATTTTCCCATCTCTCTGTTTCCATAATCTTGAACACTGCAACCAAATCAATATAAATAGATGACAAAACAAACCGTCGAAGTTTTCTTAATTTCTTCTTTTCTTCTTTAATCTTTAATCCTTATGTCAATTCTAATCAATAATCTAGATCTTAACATTATTATATAAATCAATATTTAAGAAAATTACTTGAATTTTTGTTCATAGTTTCCGTTTTTAAATGATCAAAAAAAAAATTTAGTTTTCCTATTTCTAAATCTCGACTTTTTACTTCAAAAGTTCTAAATCTAAGTAATTTCCTTTTTCAAAATAATTGCTTAAAAAAAAATATCTCCAACTTTTTTGTCACCTTAGGGTTTAATCTTGCATATGTTAATGTCGCTAGTCGTTACGTCCCAACGTCTGCTAACCAATTTAAAAGTTTATTTATGGATTCTAACTCGGAGTGACAAAAGGTTAAAGAATTAACATATGTAGAATTTTTTTGGCTCAAATTTGTAACTTTGTAAAAGGAAAAGTATCTGTGCAGTACGTTTTACAAAAATTTTGGTAAACGTATTTTGAAAATTGAAAAGACCCAGCCACCCAAAAGCTTCTTACCACTTCAAAGATGGCATAAAAATCAACTGAAGACGATTGATAACACAATATAAATATATAAATACTAACACATGTTAATAAGCACAGCATTGAAGAACACAAAAAGTATTGATTGTTGCATTCCTTTGCACGTTTTGAATTTGTATGGATTAATAAAATAATAATCACGAAAGATATTGGCATCACTAATTGGTGAAGAGTTTAGCCAGTCTTAATGCATTTTAATGAAATTTCATCAGTTGAATTTTTATGGAAAATAAAAAACAATTTTTAAATTTAAAAAGCATTCTCAAAGTCAATGTTCACTCTTGTAAGCAACAGGTAGGCTAGCCTACTCTCGAGAGTCAAACACATTATTTTGTCGTGTGCGGAAGATGAGCGATTCTTCCTGATTGGACGTTATTGTTCAAAGGATCATAATGACGTCACTAATTTTCATACAATGATACAAAAACGGGGTAACCCATAAATATCATATGAGTAAATATTTCTGCAAGAACGCAACTATAGTCATAAAATTATCGAGGGCCAAGTTAATGGACGACATGGACACGTACACGAAGTTTGAAAGTGTGCAAGTCGAAGTTGTAGAAATAGTTAAAGAAAGTGTTTTCAAGACTTTACCAGTAGAATACATATAATATTGAATGTTAGCATGCAATTAATTCTGAAGGTCTGAGAATTGGATACTGAAGGAAATATACGACTGCAGAGTTCAAAACAGTATATATATATATATATATATATATATATATATATATATATATATATATATATATATATATATATATATATATATATATATATATATATATATATATATATATATATATATATATATATATATATATATAGGACCGACCGGGGCTGGAATTTTGCCGGGGTTAACTAAAATTTGTAAAGAGTCAAAAGCCTGAAATTTTTGGTTAAGAAAATTAGATATAAATTTAATTGAGGTTTATTTAATTATAAGGAAGGAGTAGAATAGCCAACATTCACTTAAATTAATGATTATATGCATTTTATCCGAAAAAAAAGTTCAGAAAATTACAGATTTTGTATAATAAAAGTTTAAAAAAGTACAAAAATATATATATATATATATATATATATATATATATATATATATATATATATATATATATATATATATATATATATATATATATATATATATATATATATATATATATATATATATATATATATATATTTTATCATAATAGTAATTCATCAAGTTTACCTAATTAAGACCCTAAAGTAAAGTTTGAAAAAATGTAAGATATAAAATTATCAATATAACCTGTATTTATACATATTATTGTGATTTTATTGCTATGTGTCAAACTTGTATCATTTAGCTACATTATTTCAAAATTATTATTTTATTTATACTTTCAATCAATATGGTTAAAAGATCAGTTCCGCAGTATGGGTGTACTTTACAATGTTTCAGGATAGACTCCAAATAGCTAAATGTAACAACTGCAATCAGGAAATTAGACGATCTCATGGTGCCCATACAAAAAATTTTCAACTAAATTACGTAGTTTCTTTGTTCGGTAAAGAGGCAAGAGGTTTTATTTTCTCTCGAAATTTGCACGTACTGACACTTCTTTGCCAAGTGAGTGAGATAATAATAATAAAAAATAATAATAATAATAATAATAATAATAATAATAATAATAATAATAATAATAATAATAATAATAATAATAATAATAATAATAATAATAATAATAAATAATAATATAATAATATATAATATAAATATATATATATATATATATATATATATATATATATATATATATATATATATATATATATATATATATATATATATATATATATATATATATATATATATATATATATATATATATGACTGACTGCTGTCGGAAATCAGTCGCATTGGGAAACAGCTGGGAAAGAAGAAAAGAGAAGAGCCAGAGAAGGGATTGAGAGTGTTGTAAGATTTTCGAGGAACTATTAGAAGAGGAAAGAAGATGGACCTGAAGAATTAACGCCAGATATTGTATATAAGAAGATAACTAAAATTTTTGAATATTTTAAAATATTTTGATTTTTTTTATTGAATCAGAATTAGAAATTAAATTTAGATTAAATAATGAAACAAAATTAATTTTAAACGGACTATAGAGGAGGAGCAACAAAATTTTAAATACAGTTCTTTTCAACAAGTAAACATTTTAAAAAGACAAATTAAAGAGAGTGTGAAATTATATTATACATATATATATATATATAACATCAGGTTGTTAAAAAGGATTGAGATTTCGTCGCAGTCAGGATTATTGAAGAATTATTCTTCGCATGGTTTTAAAGGCTGGGAACCTTTTTAACAAGGATTTTCGTCCCATGTACGGTTGCAGGAACATTATGTTTCTTTAGCCGACGCCACCCTGCATCTTGCGGGATACGGTGTATTGAATAAAAAAAAAAAAAAAAAAAAAAAAAAAAAAAAAAAAAAAAAAAAATATATATATATATATATATATATATATATATATATATATATATATATATATATATATATATATATATATATATATATATATATATATATATATATATATATATATATATAATATATATATATATCTAGCAAAAAAGGAGCTTTCAAAAGAAACAGAAAAGAAAGAGTAAATATTGAAGAAATAAGAAAAAATCTTAATTTATTTTTGTTTGAAATTTTTATTTTATAATTTGACTGATTGAGCTGAAATTTTCAGGGTATTTGCGTTTTTTCCGTAAGTTGTGAGTTGATTTCGAACATTTTTCTGAATCTATAACGGTTTGAAAGTTATTTGGACCCAAAGTTGAAATAAAAATGAATAGCGGGCTCAAACCACTGGTCCACATGAGCTAAAAATTTAACTTGAATAATCTTAGCCACAATTTTTTGCATTAGTGGGAACAGATTTTTGATATCACGTCTAGAAAAAGAGTTATAAGCACTTTGAAAAAAAATTGCAAAAATTTTAGTTAAAAAAATACACTGTCATGCTTCTCTCTCTCTCTCTCTCTCTCTCTATATATATATATATATATATATATATATATATATATATATTATATATATATATATATATATATATATATATATATATATATATATATATATATATATATATATAACCGACCGCCACCTACTAATTTTTTTTAATTTTTCGATATTGTTTAGAGGAGGAACAGGGCAACAACTTTTACTAGTGCATTATTAAATGCCATTTGTTTAAAACGAGATATAGCCTCTCAAACTTTGGGAATTTTTGAAATTTGGTCAAAAATGGACTTTTTTTTGAGAGGTTATATCTCAAAACCAACGAATTGCATAGAATAATATAGAGAAAAATTTGTAGCCCCATCCTTCCAAAAATAAGAAATGT
This sequence comes from Armadillidium nasatum, assembly GCA_009176605.1. Classification (NCBI taxonomy): domain Eukaryota; kingdom Metazoa; phylum Arthropoda; class Malacostraca; order Isopoda; family Armadillidiidae; genus Armadillidium; species Armadillidium nasatum. The sequence continues at coordinate 11,768 of SEYY01004289.1, forward strand.
TATAGTTGTAGTTTTTTTTTTTTTTTTACATTTTTCCCAAAAAGTGGATTTAAAAGGAAAAAAAAAATTTCGATAGACGGTCAGTTTTGGGCTTATAACATTTTTTTATAAATCTGGGAACAAAAGTCTGTTAGAAGCTTTTGTAGAACATAGAACTTTGAATATGCAATCCAAATTTCAGATCATTCCAAAAAGTGGTTTGGCTTCGTCATTCATTTGAAAACGGGTCAAATTTGCAAAAAAAAACTTTTTGACAGTTATAGACTCAGAAAAACGCTAGAATTGAACTTTTTTTTTTACCGGGAAAAAAGCTAAACACAGTTAAAATTTCAGGAGAATCGGCTGAAAATTTTTTTTTTTTGAAACTGAACTTTCCTTAAGTAAAATTGGCCTTTTCAACCCCGGCAGGCAAACTCCGGTTTTCCATGATTTTTAGCCGGGGCCCCGGTCGGTTCCTATATATATATATATATATATATATATATATATATATATATATATATATATATATATATATATATATATATATATATATATATATATATATATATATATATATATATATATATATATATATATATATATATATATATATATATATATATATATATTATATTCTTTATCAGGTGGGCAAGAAAGCAAGTTGCACTCTAGGTAAGTGACTTGCACTCTTGCGCTTACGCAAACTTGAGAAAATAGCGCTCTGCACTTGCGCTTCACCATTTTTTAAAGACCACAAGTTTTGTTAAATTGCTTTTATTGCGTAGAGTGGTCAAGATCGCAACTTGGGATCGAGTGACTTGTGATAACATTTGGGATTTACCCATTTTTGAAGAGCTCGAAGGTTTTGTAACGTTTTCAGGAAAAGACAAGAAAACGAGTGTAAAACATGATCAACAATATTTGCTTAGGTTTTGTGACATCATTATGGAAATATATGTTGAGTAATGAATAATGAATATGTTGTAAAAATCAGAACTGGCAACTTTATATGGAAAGTTGTATACAAAAGCAATCGACGTGTTTTGAGGAGTTTTCTTTAGCTTATTTTAAAGGTAAAACTCGCATTTATTTATTATTGGGTAAATGATTTTTATATTATTTCATAAATATTATTTTTCAACTTAATAATTAAACGTTGTATGAAAGTCATATATTTCTTAAATTATATAACATTCTCTGATATGCTTATCCACAATCATAATGCACTGACATGTAGTTCTCAAATAATCTTACAGTGAGAAGTGTGCAATATAATTTTTCCAAGTGTGTGTTAAATATATATTTATGAGTATACTTGAAACCAGTTTTAAATATTTCAGAAGCTGAAGTCCGCATCGATACAACCGTCTCCACTTGAAGACAAGTTGGTGCAGATCCTGGATAGCTGAGCTGGAATTTATCGAACCTGTTTCCATGTGAATACCAGGAGCTATGAGTTCCTTTATTCATTAATTAGACAGCTCAGCTGCTGAGGAGAGGCTATTCAGTCAAGGGTCAAACATTCTGAGCACAAATAGAGCAGCCATTACATCCAACCACTATGAAAAGCTCATTTTTATGAAAGGGAAAATGACCCTCTTCAAGATGCTGCAGAACATGACTGAGGATTTCCATAATTGACTAAAATAAAATTAAATCTTGTCTTTTGTGTTCTTACACGTGCGCTCCAATAATCCTGTAATAAGCTGTTGAGCAAATTTTTTTTTCATCTTCCGTTCTAAAGATTAAAACTTGCGCACCCCAAATTTGATATATATATATATATATATATATATATATATATATATATATATATATATATATATATATATATATATATATATATATATATATATATATATATATATATGTGTGTGAAGAGGAAGTGCATTAGGTTTGGGCCTGAGTTTGTTTTTTTTCCTCTATTTGTATATGCCTCCTCCTTGAAAAGGGCTCTGCCCGTGAGTGGTAGTGAACTGAAAAAGAGCCAATTTGAATTATTTGTTAGGAGGATCACCTTTTCTCATAAGGGAAAGATTCAGCAAAGCAAATGATAATTCTTATTTGTAAAATCCACTGGTACGGAAAATTAGAAGAAAGGAGTTTATTAGCTCTCAGTTCTATCAAATACTTTCAGCTTATCTATAGTATCGATATATATATATATATATATATATATATATATATATATATATATATATATATATATATATATATATATATATATATATATATATATATATATATATATATATATATATTATATATATATATATATATACTATATATATATATATATACGTTAATAGTATTATCTTAAAATCCAAATTTTAAATAACACAAAATATTTATTTTACTCAAAGAAGGAAATCTAATCAAGTTTTATTTTATCAAATTTTGTAACAAAACCCTGATATAATATCATAAAGATTCTCCCCTCCCCCCTCCCTTATTTTGGGGATATATTTTACATCTACTCCTTCTCGAAAAACACACCACTTGTTTTCGATCATCGATTAGCAGCAGAGGTATTATTATTTTAGTTCTCTTTTTTATATATATAGATAACACATTTTAAATTATTTTATATTTCATTTACATTTTTTTTCATAAGAGTAATCATTGTAGTTCTAAACAATACTTTATTATTGTTATTGTTGTTATTGATATTATTATTTATTATTATTATTATTTTTTTTTTTTTTTTTTTTTTTTTTTTTTTTTATTTTTTTATTTTAATTAATTATTATTATTATTATTATTATTATATTATTATTATTATTATATTATATTATTATTATTATTATTATTATTATTAGCATTTTTTTTTTTTCATATTGCTAAATATTTCATCCTTTTTTTTTTTTTTTTTTTTTACATTTATACTATTATTATTATTATTATTTTATATTATTTATTGTAACGTTGGTATATGTTTTTACTGTACAATTTTTCATTCATATTAATCTCAAAATTTTATTAAGCTTTTATTTTATCACTTTATTATATTTAATAAAACAAATACGAATAGCTCTCTCTCTCTCTCTTCTCTCTCTCTCCTCTCTCTCCTCTCTCTCTCTCTCTCTCTCTCTCATCAAATATTAGGATTTTATCAATTTATTTTATTACGATATTGTTTTCCATTCATATTAAATATAGATGTTTCATTAATGTTAATTTTGCTTTTTACCATTTTTTTTCATTTAATTAAATTATGATTAAATTTTAGGCTTATAGAATGGAGTTTGAATAATAAATATTAAAGAAGAAAGTCTTCTTTACAACCACAAAAACAGAAGAAATCCTCCTGGTTATATATATATATATATATATATATATATATATATATATATATATATATATATATATATATATATATATATATATATATATAATATAGTATATGTGGAGAATAGATTTTGCACGAATCCGGGATGAAATAAAAGTTACAGGAGTTTCTAGAGTTTGAAGACGACGGGAGTTCCTGAAGTCAGCATCCCTGTGGCAGCATAAGTAATTTACTTTATACACTTAGGTCTTTAATACGAAAGTGAACTACTTTCTCATTTTATCCTTTTGTATAGTTTATTATTCTAAATGTCACATAATAGAGGTTTCGAAGATGTTGAGCTTGAAGGGTCGGACATCATCCTGAAAATGGTCAAAGTGAATGAAACTATTCATTAGACTAAATACGAATGAAGATGAGAATGTCGCTGGATTACGTCCTTTATATTCAGAGTCTAATATTAATGAAACTAGAAAAGCACTAAGGAAATTTGAAATTCAGCTTGAATGTTTCACAGATACTTCAAAAGAACTTTCAGACATTACAATTCTTATTTCAAATTTGGAAAACGATGTTTTAGAGCAAATGTTGGTGAGGAAACTTAAAGAATTATTATGTGATCATGAAGCTATGAGTAATATTGTTTCAAACAAATTTTACAGCCGTTATTCAATATTCAGAAAGTACTATTGCCGATGGCGCCTTTAATATATTGTCCTCAAAAAGAGTGACAATTTAAAAGACAAAGGATCAACAATCTGGATCAATAACTTTATCTCCAATTGACCTCTCCCCCATAGACTTAGTTCCCGTAGAACTAACTCAGATACCCCTAGTTCCTCCTCTAATAGTGAGATGTGCACCCTCAACATTTCCACCCATAATTATTAATTGCATAATATGATTTAAAATTATAGCAATGGGAAAGTAGAGGTAAAGCAAGTTAAAAGATATTTTGCTAAAGAAATTTAAGGTTCTTTCTCTCTCTCAAACACAAAAGCGCGCGCGGCTTTATTACGTTATCTCAACATATCTTTTTCTACCCCGTTCACAGCGACAAAAATGCATTTTACTTAGATAACACAATATTTTATCACTTGATACGACTTTACGAACTGAGGTTCAAACACGATACATGTCGATATTTTTCGATTTAAATAACGTATTTAAAGTTCCTTATTTTAAATTTTAATACTAAATGTTGAATATGCCAAAATCTATTTAAATTTATAATTGGGTAGTGCATAAATATATATATATATAATATATATATATATTATATATATATATATATATATATATATATATATATATATATATATAATATATATATATATATATATATATATAATATATATATATATATTATATATATATATATATATATATATATATATATATATATATATATATATATAATATATATATATATATATATATATATATATATATTATATAAAAAAATTTGTATCAGCATGATTGAAAGATCAGTAATCAACAGTTGATGGATCAATTGGTAAAATAAATATAATACAAAATTGCACTTTCCAATCAGCGATTTAAATTTATATTCAAATTCCAATCCGACAGATCGTAAATCTCAATTAAAACTTTTTCCATCAAAATAAAAAATATGTTTACCAACTATTTAATATGTCATCCGAAACCTCACAAATATATATATATATATATATATATATATATATATATATATATATATATATATATATATATATATATATATATATATATAATATATATATATATATATATATTGTAGATCAAGAGTGAGGGTGAAGAGAGAGCTATCGGATTAGCATAGGAGTGGGATTGAGACAGGGGTGTGTAATATCATGTTAATCTATTGAATGGTTTACTTAGAAAATGGAGAGAGAAGGGAAGAGTATTACGTTGAGAAATATGGAGGGTGAATGTGAAGTGAATGTTTTACTTTTGCAGATGATGCGGCATGTGTTGGTGGCAGAATCTGGAGAAAAGATGAGAATACTTGTGAGAGAGTTTGAAGGGAAATGTGCAAACACGAGATTGAAATTCAATCCAGCGAAGAAATAAAGTGAGGATTGGAGGTGGGATGAGGAAATGTGGAGGGAGGAATTGGTTTGTAGAAGTGTGAGAATGGAAACTTGAGGAGGTGAATGAATTCAAATATCTAGTAATGTTGGGTGGAAGGTAAGGGTGGGACGGAAATAAAGAACAGAGTGGTAGAAGGAATGAAAGTATTGGCGGGCCTAAGAAAAGTATGGAAGAAAGGAAAAATTTCGAAAGAAATAAAGATAAGAATGTTTGAATGTATGTGTTCACCTTCTGTATTGTATGTGTGTGAAACATAGATGATAAGTGCTCGGTCGAGAAAAAGTTTCAATGTCTTTGAGATGAAAGATTTGAGAGCGATATATAAATTGAGAAGGATTGATAGGATTAGAAATGAAAGAATAAGGGAGATGTGTAAATGGAAGAAGGGTGTAATTGATAGAGAGGAGGAGGATGTGCTAAAATGGTTTGGACATATGTGAAGAATGAAAGAGAAGAGGGAATGGATGGGAAGGCTGAAGTGGAGATGGATGGATGGAGTGAGAGATTTTGATGGAAGGAATTTGAGTTTAGAAGAGGTAGAAGATTTGTGGAGACAGAGATGGAGGGAGGTGGTGAAAGCGTTGAAAGGTAAGAATAGTTATGTTTGTAAGGGAATTGTGGCGGGCACCACCTCACGAAAGTGGGAAAGAAATTATATATAATATATATATATATATATATATATATATATATATATATATAAATAAATAATATAATATATATATATAAATATATACAAAAGGCAAATCACAAGAAAGCTGCAATAGCAGTAATCAACGCCAGTTGATAAAATGCTTTCAATCAATTAAATTGTAAATATAAAATATAATACAATCATTGCACTTTCTCAATCAGCCAATTAAATCGAATGAGAATATTGAAATTTATATTATTGTTTTAAAATTCCAAATTACTGACAGAGGATCGTAAATCTCAATTAAAACTTTTTCCATCAAAATAAAAAATAATGTTTACCAACTATTTAATTGTCTGCGAAACCTCTCCACAAATTTTTACAGAAATTATGTCTGCTAAATCACTCCCAGACTATTTATTATTATACGTATATAAGTATCAAGTCTGCTATATGAGGATTCTAACTTTGACCTTAAGCTGGAAAGATAGCGTTGTCTCTACACCACGACAGTACAAAAGGAAATCACAAGAAAGCTGAATAGCAACTGTCATGCAGATAAACTCAAATGACACTTCCCGACTGCACTCAATTTGCCCGAGAGCAGTCAGGGGTGTCCTTTGAGAGAGTCTGAATGGCATCTGTTTATGAACTTTTTCTCTGTGATTTACTATTGTACTATCGTGATGCATATATAACACTCTGTCTAACCAGCATAAGGGTCATGGTTCGAATCCTCATTACCTACGTGTAATATATGGATATTTTGTGACTGATGGCGTCACCCCGACGCGTGATCTTACTCTAATGTTGTCCATTACTTTTAACGGCATTACTTTTAATGTGACAAGAACAAACGTGAATGAGTTTAATTATAGAACTCTTGAACGTTGTAAGAATGACAATTTAATAAGTGGCAAGTATGAAACTAAAGTATTATCTGTTAAGATAAAAGGAAATCGCAACCACTGTTGGTGGTGTTTGCAAATTTCTATCCTGATAAAGAACAGCTTTCACAAGACAGTTTGGACATACATAATATAGAGAACACCGACAATAATATCGTTTGCGAGAAATTACAAGAGGCGTATCCTATCGTTACGATGCCGAAGGTCGTTATACTCGAAGAGGAGCAGCTTCGGGAGGGGTCGGAATAGTCAGTTGAGTCGGATTCGTAGACCAGCTCGCCATAGTGTTTCATTTACTTAGGAAACGCATTCTCAATTTCGGAAGAGCACTAATGTTAGTATAGATTTAAGTATAGATGATTTATCAGTACTAGAAAAAAATTATCTGCAATTATATAAATGGTATTTTGTTAGAAATGTTGTTGTTCTAGGCGTTTTTTTAACCACAGTTAATGACCCTTAAAAAACTTATGCAACCTATATGAAATCTTGTTTTAATTCAGATACTTGTACTAATTATGGTGTTGAAGTTATTAAGTCTAAGTCTAGTTCTCTAAAACATTTTCCTTTGAGGAATTTTAAGGGATTCTGCAAGTAAAGCCTAAATATGGAATTTATGCAGATACTAATGGTTCCTTTTACTGCTGGTAGGAATCAATTAATTTCTACTGAAACATTCCCTGTTAGCTATGGTAAATTTTGAAATTGCCTCATTCTTTGATTCTAATTTAAGTAATTGATATAGCAAAACCTAACTATAATATTAATGTTAAGTATTATGCTAATTTATATAGTCAAGATGCTGCTATGATTTATGGACATGTAACTCCTCCTCCTCCTCCAAGACTTCTTAGTTATAAGGTTAAAATCTTCTATTAATCAAACTCTTCAGTTATGAATTATGTTCTTTAATAAATTAATTAAAAAACGCAATAGAGCAACATTCTCTTGGAGCTGAGAATAATGACTCATTTCATGAGATTGTTGTTCCTTTGTAGTTATTTTAATGCTGCATTGAAGAAAAAATGTGAAGTCACATTGAGTAAGTTTTATATTTTGTGGGTGGAGGGTGGATTATCCTAACCTAACATTAACTAAAATAACATCAACCTAACCGAATCTATCCATAAATATCGAATTTCGAATAATTTCAGTATTGGTACAATATCGGACAGCAAAGGCCGCTTCTTTGCACTTGTAACATTAACCTAACTTATCATAATTTAACAAACCCAATCTAACTTAACATAACTTTAATTTTATAATATAGTTTATTATTTTATAATTATAGTTTGTGATTGGTCGATTGATTTAAATCAAGTAACTTCAAGGCCTTCTAAATATAAAAGGATGGGATGACGTCACAATAGTGTTTCTGCGTTTACTTGAATTTGAGAAGCAGCGACCAACGTCATTAGTCATTATAAATGGCAGGTAAAATTGCTATTCGATTTCATAACCTAATATATCTATGCTTTTCTA
>SEYY01004290.1:0-2500 GCA_009176605.1 Armadillidium nasatum
TACCCTTTACTCATATTGGAGTGCCTATGCTCCCACATCCTTCTCACTACTTAAAATGTACTATACAAATTTACAAGCGAATACAGTTACATGATATTACAGTTAAAATGGCGTAATATAACTTCCAAAAATATAACCATCACCACTTGGGAGTTGATGGCCTCAGGTGATGGAGCTGATCCCACCAAGACCTTGTTTCCGACTTGTCCTGATGCACGGTTTTCTTTTTTCTATAATTTCTTGGAAAATCGCTGTCCATTATGTAATTTCCACTTTGTCGAACATTACCTCTCTTCTTCTACAACTCACAATTTGTTCTTTATTTTGACAGCAAACCATACTTTATTTCATCCTATTGTTTATATCTTTAATTTCAGCCAAAAACAAGATGTTGCTCATATGTGCGCAATGATGTTGTCTGCTCTCCTGTCTCTAATTTGAAGTTTTCTGAATTTCCTACTTTATATTAAACATTCTTGCAACTCTACAACTAAATTCATTTGTTCTGTCTACTTTTCTTCTAACTCTATAAATTAAAAATATTCTTCGACATCTTAACTACAAAATAAAACACATTCTTTCTTCTTCTCCTTTCTACGAAATTATCATTTTAGGTGATTTCAATGTTCACAACATAGCTTTCATCTTGTTCTCATGATCCAGATGGTGAACTCGCCTACTACTTTTCTATCCAGAACAACTTTGAGCAGTTGGTGCATCTCTCTACCGTACCCTTAGTCTTGGTGATGAACCCAAAAATAGATCTTTCTTAACTTCTTATCCTCTCTTCACTGACACTCTTTTCTCCTCTGGGCTCATACGATCACCTTCTTATCTCCGTATCTTGTCCTGTTTGTCTACAACAAGAACGATCCCCACATTAAGCGAGGATGCATTTTTGACCTTTCGGTGCCACTAACTGGTATTAATTTCGGTTGTATTTTTTTGATTTCTCATGGAATGATTACTGTTTCCTTGGGAGGTGTACATTCCAAATTCTTTCCCTTCTACGAAACCTAACATACAGTAAATTGGTTTAACTCTGCTTATTCTCGTTCCATCTTCCGCAGGGACTTCAAATTTTAAACATATATTTCATCCCGGAATCGTGCAAAAACCTGATGATATCCGCAACACTAAAAACTACAATTTCACCGTAAAAAATCAATAATCTTTCTGGTTCTTCTTCTTCAAGTTCTTTCTGGCATTCTGCAAAAAAATGTCAACTCTAACTATGCATTTTTCTCTTTTCCTCCTTTAGTATCTTTTTATGGTACAATTGCCGTTTAGCCTTCCTCTAAATTTGAACTCTTCACTCAGACTTTCACTTCTAATTCAACTTTAGACAATTCCCGAGCTGTAATTTCTCCTTCAACCCCCTCCAGCTCATTAATGCCTAAATTTATAATTCCTTCTAATGACTTCGTTTCTACTATCTCTGACCTTAACACTAAGAAGGGGTATGTTCCTAATGGTATTTCTCCAACGAATTTTAAAATTTGCTCTTCTGAGCTTGCATCCTGCCTTGACAAACTATTTCGCCTCTGTCTCTCATCTTCAACCTCACCTTCTTGCTGGAAAAGTGCGATCATTCAACCTGTACCGAAGAAGGGGGACCCCTCTCAACCCTCTAACTACCTTCCCATTTCTTTGACTTCCATTCTCTCTAAAGTTTTCTAATCTATCCTTAACAGGAAGATTTGGATACATCTCAATTCTTCTAATTTTATCTCCGATCCCCAGTAAGACTTTCGTAAAAAACGTTCTACTGGTGATCTCTTTTTCCTTCTCTCTGACTCTTGGTCCTCCGCTCTTCGGGGTTTCGGTGAGTCTTTTGCTGTGGCGCTAGACATATCGAAAGCCTTCGATTGGGTCTGGCACAAAGCTTTGATTTAATTAACACGTTGACTGCCGGAAAATGGAGCTGAGCCCATTTTTAAATTTTTTTTTATTTTTTGACTGATTGAGCCTAAATTTTCAGTATATATAGCTTTTTTCCCGACGAAAATAGTCCATTTCTAACGTTTTTTCGAGTGATTAACCGTTAAAGTTATTTGGGGTCAAAAGTTAAAAAAAAAAAAAAAAAGCGGGTAACCACTGGTCCACATGAGCTGAATTTTAACTGAACAATCTTAGTCCCAATATATAGATGTGCACAAAACGATTTTTGATATCACGTCTAGAAAAAAAAAAAAACCCAAAAAAATTTGAAAAAAAAATACCCTTCCGGAAAAAATTTTTAAAAAAAAATACCTCCAACAATTTTTTTTTTTTAGATATTGTTTAGAGGAGAGATAGGTATAACTTATGTTAGAGCATTATTAAATAATTTTGTTTGAAGAAAGATATAGTCTCTCAAACTTAAAATTTTTGAAAATTGGCACAAAAATGGACCTCATTTGAAGAGCTATATCTCAAAAATACCGAATCAGATCGGACAATATATTAAGATGAATTTGTAGCCCTATCAATTCTCTATAAACTCCCAAAATTGAAATAT
>SEYY01004290.1:12500-14592 GCA_009176605.1 Armadillidium nasatum
ACGCCACCCCAGTTGCTTTCTCTCTATAAGGGTGTTGTCCGTCCCTGTATTGAGTATGATTTTCATATCTGGGGTGGTTCTACTCATACAGCTCTCCTTTAGAAGGTGGAATCTAGTGCTATTATTCTCATCAACTCTCCTGCTCTTACTAACTCTCTTCAATCTCTTTCTGCCCGTCGAATTGTTGCGTCATTCTCTCTTCACTATCGCTATTACAATGGACACTGCTCTTCTGAACTCTCTCGTTTCATACCTCCTCCACTGAGAAGAGCTCGTTCGATATGCATTTCTACAAAATTTCATGCTTTCTCTGTCCAACTCTCCGAACCCAGATTTAATCTCTATGCTCAATCTTACATACATTCTACTGGTAAATTCTGGAACACACTCCCTTTATCGGTTCTCCCAACTTCCTTTGACTTGCATACTTTCAAACGCCGTGTACCTGGAAATGTCGCCCACCATCAATCAGGATAGATTTTTCCCAACTCCGGTGGAATTTGGTAGGCCTCCAGCTTTTGCCCACCGGAGGAGATATAATATATATATATATATATATATATATATATATATATATATATATATATATATATATATATATATATATATATATATATATATATATATATATATATATATTACACATCACAACCACTCACGGGCAAAGCCCTTTTCAAGGGGTTGTCAAAAAAAAAAATAAAGTAAAAGAATAAAAAATAATTAAAAATAAAAAGAAATAAAAACGATCCCTGCAGGACCCACTTAACTCAAATCTCTTAGGTGAGCGCAGAAGCGGGCCTTAAAGAAATTGAGATTAAATTCGGCAGAAAACACAGAAGATGGGAGATAGTTCCACAGAATAGATATGGCAGGAAAAAGGGAGGCACCACTGCGGACAAGCCTGGAGTTCCTATGTCCACGCAAATCTGATGCGCAGTCAATGCACATTTTGTGCTACGAGGACGACGTAAAAGTGGAGGTATACGGGTGGATAGTTCCCTCGAGCGTTTGCGCTATAGTACCTATAGAAAAGATGAAGGCATCAACGTCGCTAGAGATAAAGGTTTGAAGAATGGAAAGTGTCAGCCTTTGACTCAACCCTATCAAAAGACGGGTGAAACCTGAGCCACCCCAGATATGAGAGTAGTACTCCATACAAGGGCGAATGAGACCCTTGTATAAGGAGTAACTGCGTGGAAGGAAAAAAATCTCGCAGTCTAAACAGAACTCCTAAATTCTTTGAAGCCGCCCTAGCAACCATTGTGATATGAGGTTACTAAGACATTTTTTTTATTTGTAGGACAAGGATGTTTATATTGTCAACAGGAGAGACGGGGGGGGAACTATCGAAAAAAATAGAAAAGTTGGAAGGTGTCTTTGAGAGGGAGATTTCCAGAAGTTGAGTTTACAAAGAGTTGAATTTCACAAGGTTGAGATGACCCCACTGGGAAATTTTATCCAGATTTGCAAGAATGGAATCGGAAAGATGAAGGCGAGAGGCAATTCTAGATGCGAGCAGATTTGAAATGAGTAGAAGAATGGAGGGTTGAGTCATCGGCATATGAATGGGTAGGGTTATATGAACAGCTGAGAAGGTCATTAATGAAAAGTAAAATAGAGAAAGACAAGACAGAACAATTGGAACACCCTATTATGGAAATGAAGAAGAATCGCCCATCAGTAACAGCCGAAATGGAATGATTAGAAAGAAAGCTAGACATAAGTAACAAAGAGAAAGAGAAAACCCAAAGAAGGGGAGCTTGGAAATCAGTAACGAATGCCATACACTGTCAAATGCCTTAGGTATGTCTAGCGTCACCACACAATTCTCCCCATGGTCCTTAAGGGCAGAAGACCATAAATCTGTGAAGTAGGAAAGTATATCACCCCTAGACCTTGAACGTCGAAAGCCATACTGATGATCATAAAGAAGGGAATGAGATCCCAGTTGATCCAAGAAGTGAGAGTTGAGAAGGGTTTCAAAGATCTTATAAGACAGAATATAAGTTAGAGGAATAGGGCGATAGTTGGAAGGATCAGAGGGGCTACCCTTCTTCGGAATAGGCTGGACCAATGCGCTTCCAACACTGAG
>SEYY01004291.1:0-2500 GCA_009176605.1 Armadillidium nasatum
CTATCCAAAAGAACAACCCCTTGGCCTTTGTCAGGTCTAGTGATAACGATGCCCTTATCATTACATAGCTAGCTTGTTAAATACATATGTCTTTAAAAGAAATGAAAGGTGAAATTTTTTTTCTAGAATTGAATTTATAGAAAAATCTATGCGCTACATTTCTAATGTTTTGTATGTAACTGTTGTTGTTGTTGTTAAAAGAGCTGATAGAGTGAAGAGTAAGACAAAGTTTTTTAAACATAAAAAAATAGTTAAAGAAATTAATTTTGAAGATAGGAAGTCTGAAATTAAGGCCTAGGGACAGAAGTCTTTTTCTTAGTTGTGAGAATTTTTGCTGTAATTAATATAATCTTGTCAGGTGAAATATTCAAGTTAGATCTAGTCTACTAAACTTAGAATGATGTCTATCAGAGGTCGTAGCAAAGAATTAGTCAATTTTTCTTAATAAAGGAAGGATCCATTTTGAAAAAAATTTTTCATCCGTTCTCCTGAAAATTTCAGTATATATGCTTGGTTCTGACGAAAAAACTCCATTCTTAACGCTTTTACGAGGGACTTAAAGTTTAGAAGTAATTTAGGAAATTTAAGGTAGTTTAAATCTACGGTGAGGATGCCTAAAAAATTTTTTTGTTCTGAAATTGGTGTGTATATTCCAAAATCTATTTGCTATAAAAACTCTTAGAGAGTTTTGATGTGTGCATAACAGAAAAGGTTATATGCCCTTACTTGACCAGGTGTCGAAATTTTTTTTTTTCCAATTTTGAAAAATTCACACCTTCGGACAAAAAAATTAAAAAAAAAAAATCTGGATTGGAAGTCTTTTTTTAACTTTATTAGAGGAGGGATAGATCTAAAACTTTTATTTAACACTTTTAAAACCTATTTGTTTGATTCGAGATACAGCTTATCGAAAATGGCCAAATTTTCGACGAAATTTCAAATTTTCCAAATTTTGAGAGGCTGTATCTCGAATCAAACAATTAGTTTTTAAAAGTGTCTTAAATAAATGTTTTAGATCTATCCCTCCTTTAAACAATATTTAATTTTCAAAAAACATTCAACACAGGGATTTTTTTTTAAGAAATTTTTTTCTCCGAAAGGGTATATATTTTTCAAAAATTTTTTTCAAAAAAAAAAAATTTGATCTTCTATAATCAAACACTATCCGTATATTCCCAAATGTTCTCTGTTAATATTTAGAGAATGGAGCTAAGAATGCACAGGGGAATTTTTGGATCATTCTGACCACTATTTTACACTTCTATTTAATCTCTTTTTGAAATTTTTACCCCCTATAACTGCTAAACAGTTATAAACTCAGAAAAGCGTCATAAATCGAATGTTAATTAATTTAAAAATGCATATACATTGTAAATTTCAGCTCAATCGGTCAAATAATAATAAAAAAAATTGAAAATGGATCCTTCCCTATTAATAATTCTTAAAAAACAAATCCTGTCTATAAAAGAAACTTTTGTCTTAAATTCTTCTTTAACGTGAGAAAGTTCCTTGCTGAAATTCCCTATTAATCTTAGTTTATAAGTAATCTCTCTTAATAGAAGTTTACTGGTCCATACTCTATAAAAGTGGGAATTAGAAAGAAACCTCCTAAAAAGTTTGAATCTCATTAACTTTATATATATCCTTTGCAGATCATAAGAAACTTCAAATCAAGTTCAGCTTTCACAAGTTTTTTGTTCAATTTTTCTATTTTTCTAAAGCATTTAAGAATGTCTTCCCAATATCTTCTTTTAATTATATCAGAAATAGAAGAGTTCTTAGGGAGCCTAATTTTATATATAAATAAACTTGCAAAGAAAACATAAATTCATTTTATAGCAAACGTTTCTTATTTATTACAATATATCTTCAGTGCTGAAAATAGAATGAACAAAATTTTAATATTACAAAAAACATTGGATCAATATATATATATATATATATAATATATATAATTATATATATATATTATATATATATATATATATATATATATATATATATATATATATTATATATTATTATATATAAAATAGAGTGATTGACTCACGTGCTTGAGGGCGCCGGTTCGATCTCACTTCGGGATCCTAGGTATATACTACCTAGAAAGTTCCTCTCCTCGAATAGGGCAATGCTCGTGAGAGTGAACTTTAAAAATATATATATATATATATATATATTATATATATATATATATATATATTATATATATATATATATATATATATATATATATATATTATATATATATATTATATATATATATATATATATATATATATATATATATATATATATATATATATATATATATATATATATATATATATATATATATATATATATATATATATATATATATATATATATATATATAACCAGAGAAGAAAGAAACAATGAGATTCAAACCATTGTGGGTATGAAGTGTTGGAGAGCAAATTTCTATTCTGGTGTCCAATGGTTCGTCTCTTTCATATCCTTCAAATAATGGAGAAGAAGG
>SEYY01004291.1:12500-26445 GCA_009176605.1 Armadillidium nasatum
ATAGATCTAAAACATTTATTTAAGACACTTTTAAAAACTAATTGTTTGATTCGAGATACAGCCTCTCAAAATTTGGAAAATTTGAAATTTCGTCGAAAATTTGGCCATTTTCGATAAGCTGTATCTCGAATCAAACAAATAGGTTTTAAAAGTGTTTTAAATAAAAGTTTTAGATCTATCCCTCCTCTAATAAAGTTAAAAAAAAGACTTCCAATCCAGATTTTTTTTTTTTAATTTTTTTGTCCGAAGGTGTGAATTTTTCAAAATTGGAAAAAAAAAAATTTCGACACCTGGTCAAGTAAGGGCATATAACCTGTATTCTGTTATACACACATCAAAACTCTGTAAGAAGTTTTTATAGCAAATAGATTTTGGAATATACACACCAAATTTCAGAACAAAAAAATTTTTTAGGCGTCCTCACCGTAGATTTAAACTCACCTTAAATTTCCGAAATTACTTCTAAACTTTAAGTCCCTCGTAAAAGCGTTAAGAATGGAGTTTTTTCGTCAGGAAAAAAGCTATATATACTGAAATTTTCAGGAGAATCGGATGAAAGGAATTTTTTTTCAAGAATGGATCCTTCCCTTTATTAAGAAGAGAATTGACTAATTCTTTGCTACGACCTCTGATAGACATCATTCTAAGTTTAGTAGACTAGATCTAACTTGAATATTTCACCTGACAAGATTATATTTAATTACAGCAAAAGAATTCTCAAAACGGAAGAAAAAAGACTTCTGTCCCTAGGCCTTAATTTCAGACTTCCTATCTTCAAAATTAATTTCTTTAACTATTTTTTTATGTTTGAAAAACTTTGTCTTACTCTTCACTCTATCAGCTCTTTTAACAACAACAACAACAGTTACATACAAAACATTAGAAATGTAGCGCATAGATTTTTCTATAAATTCAATTCTAGAAAAAAAATTTCACCTTTCATTTCTTTTAAAGACATATGTATTTAACAAGCTAGCTATGTAATGATAAGGGCATCGTTATCACTAGACCTGACAAAGGCCAAGGGGTTGTTCTTTTGGATAGAGATGTCTACACTACTAAACTTCTCAATTTTATATCTTCCAGCAAGAAATTTAAATTATAAAATGTTGATGTTTTCAAACATGTTATCAAAATTGAGGATAAAATTAACAATTTTCTCAGTTCTTTTAAATCTAAATTCATTATTCCTGACTCTTACAATTCTCTCTATACATCTGGCTCTGTTCCTGGCGTTTTATATGGTTTACCGAAGATCCATAAAACTAACGTTCCTTTAAGACATATCTTATCTGCTATCAATACTCCTAATTATAAATTTGCAAAATTTTTAGTACCTTTTCTTGATGATCTAACTCATAACCAAAACACAGTCAAAGATTCTTTTGAATTTTCATCCTTCATTCAAAACCTGAACTTCAATCATAGCTATTTCACTAGCTTTGATATAGAAACTCTTTTCACAAATATTCCAGTTTCCGAAACATGTGAAATTATAAGTAATCTTATTTTTCACTCTAACTTATCCTTCAATTGTCTAAATCGAGAACAGTTTTCTAGACTTTTTAAATTAGCCACTGAAGATACTGTTTTCTATTTTGATAACAAATTGTACTGTCAGATAGATGGTATGGCTATGGGTTCTCCTCTCAGCCCTACCTTTACTAATATATTTCTTCCTTTCCATGAACAAAAATAGCTTGATGAATGCCCCCTAGAATTTAAAACTGCCACAATGTATTAAATTTTTCATTATCAGAGGGCCACTAACGAAAAATATGAAAAAAGTGATCCTTAGCATGTATTTTTATCTGATATATTGATGCTTTTTGATTTCGACCACCGTATGCAAATTTACCCCACTCCAGCCGGCAAGCGAAATGGCGCATGGGGGTAGACTTTTATATGGTAGTGGTCAAATTCAACTTAGGAACAATATGTATATGAATATAT
Organism: Armadillidium nasatum; assembly: GCA_009176605.1. NCBI lineage: Eukaryota > Metazoa > Arthropoda > Malacostraca > Isopoda > Armadillidiidae > Armadillidium > Armadillidium nasatum. The sequence goes on from SEYY01004291.1 coordinate 14,454, forward strand.
ATGTAAATATATATATACTCCAATTTTTTTATATATTTTATCAATAAAGTATGAGAAACCTCAAAATTATTTCATTTTTAATTCTTCAAAAAAAAAAAAAAAAAAATGGAAATTTACAAGAAAAATCGGTATTCTGATGTTTAGATCTTCATTTTATACGAAGATCTGTAAATATTTAGAGTTTCTAGGTAAAATTCAAACTGTTACACTATCTTAATGAGTCATAAACAAAAAATATTGAATTTTTTCCGCTACGCCCCCCCCCCCAAAAAAAAAAAAAAAAAAAAAAAGCAAAAATTTTTTTACTAATGTGAAAAACAACCATTCCTGAGGTGCCACGCTTATATTGAAAGAACTCGCATCTACGTGCCGATTTATTTTATGACCTTGAAATGATTGTGTGTTGCGCTGTGCCGGCTGTATAATGGGACCTCAGTAATAACAGGTTTCGCTAGCCGGCGCTACGCATGGCAGTCAACGTGTTAAAAGTGTTCTAATGGTTCCTAATATAAATGTTACAAGTGTTACTGGTGAAATTTTAAAATTAATAGGTAAAGTTTCTTTATGTTTTAGTATTGGTAAAATTAAATTTATTCATGAGATATATATCTTAGATGCGAACAAAATTCGCAGGAGATATATTGATTGGAAGAGACATAATTAAGAGGATAGGAAAGGTGTTATTTAATTTTGAAGAAAAGTATATGCAAGTAAACAAAGTAAAGTTACCTATAGTTTGTTCAAGTGACTACAACATGCAATGTTTCAGTATAAATAAAGTAAAGCTTAATGAAGATAAATTAAAATTAAATAAAAAGTTAATATTACCCCCTCGTTCATTTGTAAAGACACATGGTATTGTAGGAAAGAAATGGAAGAATAAACATGTAGTCATTGAATCTTCATTGTACTGATGGTTTGAGAGTCGGAAATACTTTAGCTGTAGTTAATGATAATTTAGAGGTACCTTTCACTATAGCTAACTATTTTGACAGAGATATAACTTTAAATAAAAATGAGTTTATAGGTGATATATTTTTCGCAGAAGAAGAGGAAATAGAGATAGAAAATGTAGCAAAATCTGATTGTACTTTCGATTTAAATAATATAAATTTAGATAACCTAGAAACTAATCAACAAATAAAAATGCTAGAATTGATTAAGAGATATAAAGATGCATTTTCCCAAACCTCCGATGATATAGGTTTGTGTAAATTAAATAAACATAGTATTAAGACAGGTAATAGCAAGCCAGTTTTTGTTCCACAGTATAGGTTACCTCAAGCAACAAAAGATGTTATGCAAGACCATATAAACAAGATGTTAAAGTTAGGATTAATAGAGAGATCCTCTAGTAGTTGGAACTGTCCTATAATATTGATAAAGAAATCAGATAACACACTACGTTTTGTATATGATGCTAGGGCTCTGAATAAAGTAACAGAAGCAGAGGTGATGTCCATGCCTCGTGTTGACGAAATATTTAGCATCCTTAAATGGTTCCAGATATTTTTCTGTACTTGATAATCTGAAAGGATTTAATCAAATTTTGATAGAAGAAGAGGACAGGCATAAGACAAGCTTTATAGGACCGGATAACTTAAAATATCAGCATATTAGAATGCCTTATGGTTTAATAGGCGCCCCTACTACTTTCACTAAAACTCTGTCCCTTTTATTTTCTGAAGTTTTAGGTAAATTTTGCCATATTTATATGGATGACTTAATTCTATATACATCTAACTTTGAAGATCATATTAAATATTTGGAACAAGTTTTAAAAATTTATAAAGATTCAGGTTTAAAGTTGTCCTTAAGGAAGTGTAAGTTTGCACAAGAAAGTGTAAAGTATTTAGGACATATTATTTCTAAGAAAGGCATTCAAATTGATCCAATTAAATTACAAGGTATTAGAGATTATGAAACACTTAGGAATGTAAAGGAAGTAAGAAGATTTTTAGGAATGTCTAGTTATTATAGAAAATTTATTAATGGTTTCTCGAGTATTTGTGCCCCCTTAACAAACCTCACTAAGAAATACTCTAAGTTTATTTGGTCTGAGTTAGAAGAGAAAGCTTTTGTAAAATTAAAAGAATTATTGTCTAGTTCACCCATTCTCATACACCCAAATTTTAAAAACTCGTTTAAGCTTCATACTGATGTATCAGATTTGGCAATTGGAGCTGTTTTAACACAGGAAAGTGATGGTGTAGATAAACCTATAGCATACTTTTCGAGAAAGTTAACACCACAAGAAAGTAGATACAGTGTAACTGAAAGGGAAGCGTTAGCCATTGTCAAATCAGTTAGGCACTTTGATTATTATCCTTTATGAACATAAATTTACTATCATTTCAGATCATCAACCCCTAAGATACCTTTTTAAATTTAAACCTAGCACTCCAAGAATTGCTAGATGGGCCTTACTTCTTACAGAATTTAATTTTGATATACAGTTTAGAGCAGGAAAGGAAAATGTAATTCCAGACGCGCTCAGTAGAAGTGTCCATGTTATTAATAGTAGTGAAGAAATTGAACCATCAAAAGGTTTTAAATTCAGAAAATGTAAGGAGAGAACAGTTAAAAGACTTAGAATGGAGAAGAGTTATAAATTATTTCGAGAAAAAAAACATTGAAAGGAATACCAAGGGATATAGATTTATTCCAGGTTTATTATGAAAGATAAATGTCTCTATTTCATACACTTTAACAAGCACCAAAGACCCTATAAAGAAACACTTGTAATTCCTCACACTCTTAAAAACACAGCCTTTATACATAGTACATAACTCTCACTTAAACTTTCACGCTAGCTTTATTAAAACATTATACAGGGCAGAAGATCTGTTCTACTGGCCTAACATGACACAAGATATTAAAGAATACTGCAGAAATTGTCTAACTTGTCAAAAGATTTCCCCTTACAATAACATTAAAGCACCCTTACAACTCTTTCACTCACCTCTTTCTCCTGGATCACATATAGGTATTGACATTGTAGGACCATTTCCTAATACTTCTAATAACAATAAATACATTTTCTCTATAATAGATCATTTTTCCAGATTCCTTCAAACCTATCCTATCCCTAATATTAAAAAAGAAACTAATAGTAAAATGTCTAATAGATTACATAAACAGATTCTCAGCCCCATCTCATATCACTACTGATAACGGTACACAATTTCATTCAAATCTTTTCAAGGAAGTTTGTGACCTCTTTAAAACTAAAGTACACTACACAACAAGCTTCCATCCCCAAGGAAACAGTTACTCAGAAAGATCACACAGAAACATTAAAAACGCTTTAGCATCTGCACTAGAACACTCTGAATTAACATTGGGAATATTATTTATCTTTCGTTACACTAGCTCTAAACACTTCTTACCACTCAAGCACAAATGAAATACCCTTCTTTCTTTTCTTTGGGAGAGATGCCCTCTTACCACTTTCCGACATTATTAAAGCAGGAAAAACATACGATTATATAGGTAGAAATGCTAAAGAAGAGATAAGTGAAAAGATGAAAGAAGCATATAAGAATGCTCAAGAATTTAATGCGAAAACACAAAGGAAAAGGAGAGAATATTTTAGAGATAAAAATTTCAAAGAGTTTGAGGTAGGAAATTTTGTATGGTTATTAGATAACTATAGAAGAGGTAAAGGAAGTAAACTTAAACCTAGATACCTTGGACCTTATAGAGTTATTGATAAGTACTCACCTGTTAATTACACTATTAAACCCTTGTATGATTTGCATAAAAGGCAAGAAAGAGTACACATAAATCCGATTAAAGAGATGTCATTTACCAAATGTCATACATGACCCGGATAGAGAGGATGAAGCAAATTTAAATGACGAAATAAGAGAAGAAGTTACAGATGTGGAGAGTACAAACTCGGATAGTGATGATGAATGAATTCCAATGAATATTAATAGAAATAATAATATTAGAATAAATCAAGATAGAAATTATAATTACGAAAGAAATACATATAATTTAAGATCGAAAGAACCTGTTATGAATACTGACAGAGTTTTAGATAGACCTATTGAGTACAGATCAAATAGAAATAGAAATATGATTAGTTTGATTGTTGTTTTGATATTTATTATCAAAATGTTTTGTTGTTGTTAAGATGTTTCGTTTATTGTTAAAGAAACATTATGAGAAAAATTTATATTATGAGAATTATTTTATAGGTATTTTTTCATTTATTTATGATTTTATTATGTTGAAATTTGTGAAAAAAGTTGTGTAAGGAACAAAGAAGTTGTTGCCTTGTTGGTAGAATCTTGCGGGGAGCCTTAATAAGCTCCAATCCTAACATTTGATCGATGTAGCTCTTTGGAGGTCATTCATGTTAGACCGCCGGTTAGTGACTATTGTCAAACAAACGTTTGTTTGCAATACTCAGAGATTCAGGTTTGAGTATCTATTGTAGAGATACTTGTTTTCTTATGAGTGACTCCAGAAACTCGTAACGATTTCTGAGAGGTCAAGTCGATGTTTATGTTATATTTTCATATTATTATTTTTATTTTATGGCTCCTTTAACAATATTGATTATACTTAAAATGTTTTTCTATGTCCGTTTAAAATGTTTAAAAGAATTGGTGTTTCTAAAATAATATGTGACTTATAGACCTTTTTGTATATATTTCTTTTATTCCGAAATTCATCTCTTGTAAATGGGTCGAATCTAAGCCCAGTGTAATATAAAATTATTTTATCTTCAACACATTTGCAAGAAATGAATTTCTTTTATTAAATAATGGTGAAGTTTAAAAAGTTCTCTACAACATTTCTTTTTATTTATTTATTCTTAAATTTTATTTATTCATTGTACAAATTGTGATTTTCTTTATTTTTATTATTATTATTATTATTATTATTATTATTATTACTATTTGGTAGAAGACTTAATCTAGGCATCTATAAAAGGATCCTGTAGTGAATTACCATCCAGAAGAGAGAACGAAAAGAGAAAGAGAAGACCTGAGATCCAGAGGATCTTTTCCTTTAACGATAATTAAGAGGAACTGAGGAAGGCAAGTCCGATAGGATTTGTAACTTTGGTGGTAGCCAAAAACTAGGTGGTGTTTCTGTAGTTACACCAAAAAGAGAAAGTATTCTCTTTTTGACTAGTTGCACGAGCTTTTGAGTTTGGTGCAGTTCACGGATTCTAGTAAAGACGATAGTTTTTACATTGAAATATGTTTCAATTAGTGATGGCATCCGCATCCGCATCCGCATGCGCGGATGCGGAACATCCGCATAAAAATCAACATCCACATCCGCATCCGCATCCGCATCCGCATTTTCGAAAATTCAACATCCGCATCCGCATCCGCATCCGCACTTTCGGAAATTCAACATCCGCATCCGCATCCGCATCCGCACTTTCAAAAATTCAACATCCGCATCCGCATCCGCATCCGCACTTCTCCAAAATTCGACATCCGCATCCGCATCCGCATCCGCAAATTAGAAAATATGACATCCGATCCATCACTAATATATATATATATATATATATATATATATATATATATATATATATATATATATATATATATATATATATATATATATATATATATATATATATATATATATATATATATATATATATATATATATATGCGAATTGTAGATCAAGAGTCAGGGTGAAGAGAAAACTATCGGATTGGTTTAGCATAGGAGTGGGATTGAGACATGGGTTTGTAATATCTCCATGTTATTTAATCTATTTATGAATCGTTTACTTAGAAAAATGGAGAGAGAAGGGAAGAGTATTACGTTGAGAAATATGGAGGGTGAATGTGAAGTGAATGTTTTACTTTTTGTAGATGATGCGGCATGTGTTGGTTGCAGAATCTGTAGAAAAGATGAGAATACTTGTGAGAGAGTTTGAAGGGAAATGTGCAAACACGAGATTGAAATTCAATCCAGCGAAGAATAAAGTTATGAGGATTGGAGGTGGGGATGAGGAAATGTGGAGAGAGTAATTGGTTTGTAGAAGTGTGAGAATGGAAACTTGAGGAGGTGAATGAATTCAAATATCTAGTAATGTTGGGTGGAAGGTAAGGGTGGGACGGAAAAATCAATAAAGAACAGAGTGGTAGAAGGAATGAAAGTATTTGGGGGCCTAAGAAAAGTATTTAAGAAAGGAAAAATTTCGAAAGAAATAAAGATAAGAATGTTTGAATGTATGTGTTCACCTTCTGTATTGTATGTGTGTGAAACATAGACGATAAGTGCTCGGTCGAGAAAAAGTTTCAATGTCTTTGAGATCAAAGATATGAGAGCGATATATAAATTGAGAAGAATTGATGGGATTAGAAATGAAAGAATAAGGGAGATGTGTAAATGGATGAAGAGTGTAATTGATAGAGAGGAGGAGGATGTGCTAAAATGGTTTGGACATATGTGAAGAATGAAAGAGAACAGAATGGTTGGCAAGGTATGTAGATCCGATGGAGATAGGGAAAGGGAAGGGGAAGGCCGAAGTGGAGATGGATGGATGGAGTGAGAGTGATTTTGATGGAAAGAATTTGAGTTTAGACGAGGGTAGAACATTTGTGGAGACAGAGATGGAGGGAGGTGGTGAAAGCGTTGAAAGGTAAGAATAGTTGTTTGTAAGGGAATTGTGGCGGGCACCACCTCACGAAAGTGGGAAAGGTGATAGTGAAATATATATATATATATATATATATATATATATATATATATATATATATATATATATATATATATATATATATATATATATATATATATATATATATATATATATATATATATATATATATATATATATATAATTAACATCCGCATCCGCATCCGCATCCGCTTCCTCATCAAAATTGACATCCGCATCCGCATCCGCATCCTCATCAAAATTAACATCCGCATCCGCATCCGCATCCGCATCCGAACTTTTCGAAAATTAAAAATCCGCATCCGCATCCGCATCCGCACTTTCGAAAATTCAACATCCGCATCCGCATCTGCATCCGCACTTTCGAAAATTCAACATCCACATCCGCATCCGCATCCGCACTTCTCCAAAATTCAACATCCGCATCCGCATCCGCAAATTGGAAAATATGACATCCGATCCATCACTAGTTTCAATTAGACTGCCTTGGAACTTTCCTTCGTCTTCGTTGGGACCATTTCCCATAACTTTTTAATTAACCTGTGTAAATTTTGTATAGCTTCCGAAGCAGCTCTGTTAATAGCTTTTCTACCATTAGATTTCTCATATTTATATTCTTGTAAATAAATTATATTAAGTTGACTTGTTGTTTGTTTTGCCTCCTTTGAAATTTCAGTCACCATTTTATTTTTATTTTGTAAATCGTTGTTTGTTATTTTCCCCATTATTCACTACCTTAAATCCATCACAAAGTTACGACTTTTTATTATATTATATTATATTATAATATATTATATATATATATATATATATATATATATATATATATATATATATATATATATATATATATATATATATATATATATATATATATATATATATATATATATATATATATATATATATATATATATATATATATATATATATATATATATATATATTACATTTTTTTTATGTTGGGGGTTTTGAAGAAAAATAGAAGGAGACAACAACATATTGATCTGATGGATACTTTATTAACAATTGAGGATCTTTAAATAAATATATCATTGTTTTGTTATTTAACTTTATGGTAGCGTTGTGACAGAGAACTCTTTTGGAGGATGTTACGCTGAGTTCAGCAACCAATTTATAATATACTAAATTCTTCTTAGTTTGTCGACAATTGTTCTCTTGATTGATTGTTTTATTCTATGGCCTTTAATTGATTCATCTATTTTATTCTTCGGCCTCTGATTGATTGTCTTCTGTCATCTGTTTGAAGAATGGATTTATCCTCCACCTAATGGTCAGAGGTTTACTCTCACCTAAAGGTCAAGAGCTCCATATAATTCTTCTTTAGTTGGTTAATTTTCTTTAAGAATCTTCTGTTCTTAAGTTTACAATCTAGACTTCTATGATGAATCATCTCCTTAAAATCAATTATAACAATAACATAACAACTATAACAATTTCTTGTCTATTTATCTTCGTAGGAATTAAATTCACTACGAGATATTTTATCAAATCAAAAATTAATTTTACTATCTAAAAAAACTAAAAGTTAACAAAATTACAAATTTTGAAGTTCTTTTATGAATGCAAATAAAATATATTTCCATTCATAAAATCACACTATACATTTTTAAGAAAGACAAAGAAAAGTTCGTTTTAATATAAAAACTGAACTTTACATGCCTCCCTTCAAAAATGTATCTTGTGTTCAAAATAATGGAGATATCCTAAAGGAATTTTAACAATATTTTCATCTTCAAAATGATCCTGAGAGAAGAAGATAACATAAAATATGATCATTAAATATCGATGAACAAAATAATTCTTAACTTCGATGCATGTCGTCTAATACCGTGATGGATCAGGTTTTCAAGCTGTCCTATCAAAATCCAAAATCCTGAACATCCAATAATAATACTCGAGAACTAAAATCCAAGAGAATTAGTTATTAATCAATAAACTAATCTCCGACCCCTGAGTATAATAGTGACGGAGCTCCCACTATTATAGTCACCACAGAGCGTTAGCAACTGTGAGCGGTTTCACAATGGTGTGTCCCCGAAGGTGTCATAACCATTTGAACTAGGTTCGCGTGAAAACTTTTCCGCGGAGCCTACCATTGATGAACCAGGTTTTCAAGCTGTTCAATCAAAAAAAGTTTCTCGTATCTTCCCTGCATGTTCATTCACCATGACGAATGCAGCATAGATAAAACTTGAAGAAAATAATAACGATAAAGATAACATCGACGTCTCACTCTCAGTATCAAAATTCGGAAGAAATTTATCATGTGTTTTAACACTACAATGGTGGAATGAAAATTTAGAGAAAATGGTGAAAAGAAAGAAAGACGCCTTTAACAGATATCTGGGTACAAAGGAGGCACTGGATTAGGGAGGAGGGGTGTAGGGAGGTGAAAGGAGAGGTCAAGAGGGCAAAAAGAAGAGTAGAAGAGGAGTGGGCCAGAAAGTTAGCAGAAAATTTTAAGGAAAGAAATAAAATGTTTTGGAAATAGGTAAATAGGGTGATGAAAGGAGGGGAAGAGAGGGAAGAGGGAGTGAAAGGGGAAGGTGGAGAAATATTACAGGGAGAGAAGGATGTTGGAGAAAGATGGAAAATGTATTTTAGTGAATTGTTGAACAAAGGGATAGAGTTTAGTAATGGGGGATTGGGAGAAAATGATGGAGAAGCAGTTATCGAGGATCAGGAGATAAATATTAGTAAAGAGGAGGTGAAAGTAGTGGTGAGAAAGGTAAAGAAAGGAAAATCTGCAGGAATGGATGGTATTTACGGAGAGATGATAAAAGAAGGACCTAGAGAGTTGATTTGATTTACTGGTTGGTGAGATTGTTTAATGTGTGTTGGAGAGAAGGGAGAGTGCCTCAGGAGTTGCAGGACTCCTGCATTGTACCCATTTACAAAGGAAAAGGTGATAAGATGGTGTGTAAAAAATATAGGGGTATTAGTCTGCTGAGCGTGATTGGAAAGATTTATGCGAAGGTGTTAGTGAGGAGAATGAAAGAATTGACAAGTGAGGGAATGGGTGAAGAACAAGGGGGTTTTAGGGAGGGTAAGGGATGTGTTGACCAGGTATTCACACTGAGATTGATTACAGAGAAATTGAGTGAAAAAATAAAATGGGGTATGAATGTTTTCTGGATTTAGAAAAAGCATATGATAGAGTATGCAGGAGAAAGTTATTCGAAATATTAATGGAAAGGGGGTTGAAAGGAAAATTACTGAAGGGGTGAAAGCTTTTTATGCGAATTGTAGATCAAGAGTGAGGGTGAAGAGAGAGCTTTCAGACTGGTTTAGCATAGGAGTGGGATTGAGACAAGGGTGTGTTATGTCGCCATGGCTATTTAATCTATTGATGAATGGTGTAGTTAGGGAAATGGAGAGAGAAGGGAAGGGCATTAGGTTGAGTAATATGGAGTGTGAATGGGATGTGAATGTTTTAGTTTTTGCAAATGATGCGGTGTTGGTGGCAGATTCTGAAGAAAAGTTGAGAATACTTGTGAGAGAGTTTGAGTGGAAATGTGAAAATATGAGATTGAAAGTCAATCCAGAGAAGACTAAGGTTATGAGGATTGGAGGTGGGGATGAAGAGATGTGTAGGGAGGAATGGGGAGTTATAGAAGTGGGGGGAAGGAAACTTGAAGAGGTGAATGAATTCAAATATCTAGGAATGTTGGTGGAAGTAAGGGTGGGACTGAAAAAGAAATAAAGAATAGAGTGGTAGAGGGAATAGAGTGTTGGGGGGTATAAGAGAAGTATGGAAGAAAGGAAAAATTTCAAAACAAATAAAGATAAGAATGTTTGAATGTATGTGTTTATCTTCTGTAATGTATGGGTGTGAAACATGGATGCTAAGTGCTCGAGCGAGGAAAAGTTTCAATGTCTTTGAGATGAAAGGTTTGAGAGCGATATGTAAATTGAGAAGGATTGATAGGATTAGAAATGAAAGAATAAGGGAGATGTGTAAATGGAAGAGGGGGATAGTTGATAGAGCGGAGGAGGGTGTGCTAAAATGGTTTGAACATATGTGTAGAATGAATGAGGACAGAATAGTGAGCAAGGTACTTAGATCCGAGGTGGACGATGGTGGGGGGAGGGGAAGGCCAAAGGGGGGATGGATGGATGGAGTGAGAGAGATTTTGGGTGGAAGGAATTTGAGTTTAGAAGAGTGTAGAAGACTTGTGGAGGACAGAGTGAGATAGAGGGTGGTGGTGAAAGGGGCTGAAATGTAAGAATGGGTATGATTGTAAGAAAATTGTGGCGGGCACCACCCTACGAAAGTGGGAAAAGTGATTGTGAAATAAATAAATAAAATATATATATATATATATATATATATATATATATATATATATATATATATATATATATATATATATATATATATATATATATATATATATATATATATATATATATATATATATATATATATATATATGTATATATTTTCATAATTTTTATATTTAAGTACACTTCATGTAGCCTCTATATTTTGGGTGTAAGCTCCAGTTTGAGGATCCACAAAATTTTTACTGTGGTTCAAAGTAAGATGTTTAAAAAAATGTTTTTTACGACAATTGATGAACTAATAAACTTAAATTGGGTATTATACCCAGCATATATCTACGGGCGGCTCTGCTCCCCGTACCCCCCGACCCGTGAGTGATGATGATATTGTCGACCACTTTTCAATTTTTACGATTTAGGGTATTTTCCATTTTTTTCAGAGAGAGCTCCCCATTTGAGCTTGTGCCTGTATATATATATATATATATATATATATATATATATATATATATAATATATTATATATATATTATATATATATATATATATATATATATATATATATACAATACACCATATCCCGCATGATGCAGGATGGAATCAATTACAGAAATTTGACATTTCTGCAATCGTATATGAGAATAAAACCTGGTTGAAAGGGTTCCCAGTCCTTAGAACAATGCAAAGAACTATTCTTTATCTGACTCGACTGCAACGAAATCATCATTCATTATTGACCAGACGTTACTTTTAACTTAATTCTTTTTTTCTTTTTATATTTAATTTTCCATTAATTACCGAAATTCCTTTGCATCGAAAGATGTGCTGCTTCGCAAATTTTTAAATTTTTTTTATAGAATTTCTTTTAATTTACTCTTAAATAAATACTGAAACATTATTACGAAATGTTAAATTTTTTCTTTTACCTTTGGTCAATATCATTCTTCAAGCATAATTCCACAAACCAACTCTGCAACTTCAGGGAGAAGATCTTGAAGCTTCAGATTCAATAGCCTT
>SEYY01004292.1:5000-7500 GCA_009176605.1 Armadillidium nasatum
CGGACTTCTTAGGATGATGTTTACTAAGAAGAGTTTCAAACGTTGGATCATTTTCACTCAATTGTTGCCATAAACTTTCAGCGATATCAGTAAAATAATATTTGCACGCAATTTTGTATTTTGTAAAAATACCTAAACTTTTATCTTTGACCAATTCTCGAGCAAATTTTTCTTCGTCAATTTTTAATTTTGATGTAAAAAAAGAAACATTCATAAATTCCTTTGTAAACTTCAGAGGAATATCAAAAGAAGATTGGAGATATTCAGCAAATTCCAAAATCTGAATCCCAATTACAGGGAATAAAGATCTTGGAATGAGATTCTTAAACACAGGATTAAACTCATTCAGAATTTCTGTTATTACTGTCTGTATCCTGTCATTAAAACTTTTCATTTCTGAAGAGGACGTCAATAAGTTTGCGGAGGACGATCTAAAAATCTCGTTTTTGAAATCTTCATGGATGGAAAATGCTAAAACTGTTGGATTTCCACAAAGGTTTTTCAGTGATGACACCATTTTGTTGAAATGTTCACGTAATATCTGAAATTATATATATATATATATATATATATATATATATATATATATATATATATATATATATATATATATATATATATATATATATATATATATATATATATATATATATATATATATATATATATATATATATATATATATATATATATATATATATATATATATATATATATATATATATATATATATATATATATATATATATATATATATATATATATATATATATATATATATATATCCCGCATGATGCAGGGTGGTGTCGATTGCAGAAATATATATATATATATATATATATATATATATATATATATATATATATATATATATATATATATATATATATATATATATATATATATATATATATATATATATATATATATATATATATATATATGTATAAAAAGCCACAGAGGAATGAGTAGTGACCTGAATAAGTGAAGTTTAAAAATCAAAGATTTGTGTGAGACCCTATCGAAAGCTTTCGAATCTACAAAAGTTTGTCAGAATTGTCGAAGAGTAGAAAATCAACACTCAAAGAGAAGGAAAAGAAGAACAAAAGTTGGACTTTGTTTGCGGAAACTAAAATGAAAATCAAAGTTTAGATTCCAAGTTTTTAATGATTCCTAATCTTAAAATTATTTTTAAAAGTTTAATGTTAATGCAACTGGATAGTATTTGCAGAGTTAAGATTGGGTACTATTTTTTTTTTTGGATTAAGCTGAATGAGGGCATTCTTCCAGCAAGAAGGAAATGTTGAAATAGAATTACATAATCAAGTCAGGGTACAGTAATATACTTCTTCATACTGTTAAGCTCAAAATGTAGAGAAATCATATTTTTAGAAGTATATTCTTTGAATAATGAAAGTTGGAAGTAAAAAACTTCAGAATTCTCTAAAGTTGAAGTGGAGGCAAAGATTAAAGTTTTAGGTGATGAGAAAAAGGAATGGAATGAACGACTCTATGATATAGAAAATAACCTACGTTTTGCGAGGGATCTCTTTACAGAAGCTAATATCATTCTAATAGAAATCAAATAAGTAAGACATCAAATGGGAATAATTTTCAGCTTCCTGTGAGTAAAAAACTTTTCCTTAACGTAGTCAGAGAAAGACTTTTTGTTGCGGAAGACTTAAAGATAAAGAACTAAATACAGATATAAAAAGATGATCGGAAATATCCAGATAAGAAAAATTAAGACAGCAAGAGAAATACTGATATATATATATATATATATATATATATATATATATATATATATATATATATATATATATATATATATATATATATATATATATATATATATATATATATATATATATATATATATATATATATATATATATATACAAGAATAACAGTCTTGATGTTATAAGTGGTTTTAAATCCACGTTTTATATTGTTAAGAAAGAAAACTAATTAAGAGATAAATTGTTAATTATATTTACTTTATTTTCAACATTTCTCAAATAATACAAAAAATAATAATTAATAATAAAAAATTAAATTTTCAAAAACAAAATAAAAAAATTGTAAAATCACTCTTTATCAGCTAAATTATCCTTATATATAATTTAATTCACTTCCTGGGAATATTTTTAAAATATATAAATTGTTCTCTTCTGGAATAACGATATTGAAGTATTTATCGTTGATCACTAATACTATCGATTATTTTAAAAGTATCGATATTAATTCAAAAATGACTTCATAAGACTAAAAAATAAATATGGTTATAAAAATTAGGCTTTTATTAAACTAATAACTTACACCAAGTGTGATATAAAATTATAGAAAAAAAAACGTGAATTCAGAGTATTAGCAATGCCAACGGATTTAACCAATATATATATATATATATATATATATATATATATATATATATATATATATATATATATATATATATATATATATATATATATATATATATATATATATATATATA
>SEYY01004292.1:15000-17806 GCA_009176605.1 Armadillidium nasatum
AATGGCAGATTAAAAAGCTATAAACTATTTTCCAACGATGTAAAAACGATGCCATTTTATCATTCCCGAGAACACTCACTAAAAGCATCAAAATATCTCGATGAACAACAAAAAATCTTAAAAACAACACTTTACCTGATAAGAAACAATGATCAAAAAATTTATAAATATTGTTTATATAATCTGCCAATATTTGTTTGCTTTTATCGGAAGCACTCTTACTGTCACATATGATTTTCTTAAATTCTGGAATAAAACCAAATTTTACTGCTGATACACTTGAATCGTTTGCATTATAACTCAGAACTCTAATACGAAAATCACTTGATAAGCTTTCAATTTGATCAATTGGAGTTGAAGAACAATGCAATTTCTCAAAATATTCGCTCCACACTACTACCGGACTTCTAGGATGATATTTACTAAGAAGAGTTTCAAACGTTGGATCATTTTCCCTCAATTGTTGCCATAAACTTTCAGCGATATCAGTAAAATAATATTTGCACGCAATTTTGTATTTTGTAAAAATACCTAAACTTGGATCTTTGACCAATTCTCGAGCAAATTTTTCTTCGTCAATTTTTAATTTTGATGTAAAAAAAGAAACATTCATAAATTCCTTTGTAAACTTGAGAGGAATATCAAAAGAAGATTGGAGATATTCAGCAAATTCCAAAATGTGAATACCAATTACAAGGAACAAAGATCTTGGAATGAGATTCTTAAACACAGGATTAAACTCATTCAGAATTTCTGTTATTACTGTCTGTATCCTGTCATTAAAACTTTTCATTTCTGAAGCGGACGTCAATAAGTTTGCGGAGGACGATCTAAAAATCTCGTTTTTGAAATCTTCATGGATGGAAAATGCTAAAACTGTTGGATTTCCACAAAGGTTTTTCAGTGATGACACCATTTTGTTGAAATGTTCACGTAATATCTGAAATTATATATATATATATATATATATATATATATATATATATATATATATATATATATATATATATATATATATATATATATATATATATATATATATATATATATATATATATATATATATATATATATATATATATATATATATATATATATATATATATTATATATAATATATATATATATATATATGGTGTCGATTGCATAAATTATATATATATATATATATATATATATATATATATATATATATATATATATATATATATATATATATATATATATATATATATATATATATATATATATATATATATATATATATATATATATATATATATATATATATATATATATATATATATATATATGAAATTAGTATAAAAGCCAAAGAGGAATGAGTAGTGAACCTGAATAAGTGAAGTTTAAAAATCAAAGATTTGTGTGAGACTCTATCGAAAGCTTTCGAATCTACAAAAGTTTGTCAGAATTGTCGAAGAGTAGAAAATCAACACTCAAAGAGAAGGAAAAGAAGAACAAAAGTTGAACTTTGTTTGCGGAAACTAAAATGAAAATCAAAGTTTAGATTCCAAGTTTTTAATGATTCCTAATCTTAAAATTATTTTTAAAAGTTTAATGTTAATGCAACTGGATAGTATTTGCAGAGTTAAGATTGGGTACTATTTTTTTTTTTGGATTAAGCTGAATGAGGGCATTCTTCCAGCAAGAAGGAAATGTTGAAATAGAATTACATAATCAAGTCAGGGTACAGTAATATACTTCTTCATACTGTTAAGCTCAAAATGTAGAGAAATCATATTTTTAGAAGTATATTCTTTGAATAATGAAAGTTGGAAGTAAAAAACTTCAGAATTCTCTAAAGTTGAAGTGGAGGCAAAGATTAAAGTTTTAGGTGATGAGAAAAAGGAATGGAATGAACGACTCTATGATATAGAAAATAACCTACGTTTTGCGAGGGATCTCTTTACAGAAGCTAATATCATTCTAATAGAAATCAAATAAGTAAGACATCAAATGGGAATAATTTTCAGCTTCCTGTGAGTGAAAAACTTTTCCTTAACGTAGTCAGAGAAAGACTTTTTGTTGCGGAAGACTTAAAGATAAAGAACTAAATACAGATATAAAAAGATGATCGGAAATATCCAGATAAGAAAAATTAAGACAGCAAGAGAAATACTGATATATATATATATATATATATATATATATATATATATATATATATATATATATATATATATATATATATATATATATATATATATATATATATATATATATATATATATATATATATATATATATATATATATATATATATATATATATATATATATATATATATATATATATATATATATATATATATATATATATATATATATATATATATATATATATATATATATATATATATATATATAATACAGAATAACAGTTTTTGATGTTATAAGTGGTTTTAAATCCACGTTTTATATTGTTAAGAAAGAAAACTAATTAAGAGATAAATTGTTAATTATATTTACCTTATTTTCAACATTTCTCAAATAATACAAAAAATAATAATTAATAATAAAAAAATTATTTTTTCAAAAACAATATAAACAAATTGTAAAATCACTCTTTATCAGCTAAATTATCCTTATATATAATTTAATTCACTTCCTGGGAATATTTTTAAAATATATAAATTGTTCTCTTCTGGAATAATGATATTGAAGTATTTATCGCTGATCACTAACACTATCGATTATTTTAAAAGTATCGATATTAATTCAAAAATGACTTCATAAAAGTAAAAAATAAATATGGTTATAAAAATTAGGCTTTTATTAAACTAATA
>SEYY01004293.1:0-12500 GCA_009176605.1 Armadillidium nasatum
GGGCCAGATGGAGAGGGAGATGACTAGAAGGATCGCCAAGTTTACCAGGAATGTTGGTATGTTGTACCCCATCCTGAGAGAGAGAGCAGTGCCAGTAAAAGTGAGGCTACAATATATTGCAGCATATTAAGACCTATTCTGACGTACGGATCGGAGTGCTGGTCCCTGAATACGAATCAGAAAGCGAAAGTGGAGGCGGCGGAGATGAAGGTTCTGCGGTTGATCAGGGGAGTGACGAAGAGAGATAGGTTAGGAGTGAGAGTATAAGGAGAGAGCTGGGAGTGCTGCCAGTGCGCGGTGGTGGAGAGAAATCAACTGCGATGGTATGGCCACATGAAAAGAATGGATGAGAGGAGGCTTCCGAGAAGATTCTATGATCATATACCGCTGAGAAGTAGACCGGTCGGGAGACCTAGAAAGAGATGGAGGGACGCGGTGTCGGAGGCGTTCGGAGGAGGGGTCGGGAGCTTGCGGAGTGGAGGAGCACTGATTGTACGAGGATCGAAAAACCTGGAGGGCCTTCCAGAGGCTCGTCGCCTGACAAGTGATCCTAACAGATGATGGTGATATATAATATATATAATATATATATATATATATATATATATATATATATATATATATATATATATATATATATATATATATATATATATTATATATATATATATATATATATATATATATATATATATATATATATATATATATATATATATAAATATCGAAAGATTTTATATACAAATAGAAAAATTGTACATTATAATATTGGCGGCCGTGGCCAAGGAATAACGATACGGCTTATGTCAATGTTAGCTGTGGTTCTGTTCCACAGATGATTTCCTAGCTGTGGGTTCTAATCCCACAGATGATTTCGTAGGTTTGATTTGGGTCCGTTGGTGATTTCTTTTAACGGTGGTTCTAATCCTTTTCTTTTTTAAATTTAAAAAAAAATGCTTTATTATATTATTATTTTTAGATATTAATTTTTTATTATTAATTATTATTATTATTATTATTATTATTATTATTATTATTATTATTATTATTATTATTATTATTATTATTATTATTATTATTATTATTATTATTATTATTATTATTATGGAACAAATCAATAATATGCCCTATATATAAGAAAGGGGATAAAACGGACTGTAGGAATTACAGAGGCATAGCTCTAATACCTCATATAGCAAAGGTATATGAAAGAATATTGGAAAGGGGATTGAGAGAGTTAATAGAAGATAAGTTGGATGAGTGGCAGTATGGTTTCAGGCCGGGAAGATCGACTGTCGATCTGATCTGTTCGTTGAAAATGATATGTGAAAAGAGCTGGGAATTTAACAATACCACATACTTGGCTTTCGTGGACTTAGAGAAGGCCTTTGACAGAGTTCCCCGAGAAGTATCCTATGGAACATACTGAGAGGAAGGGAATATCAGATACCGAGAAAATTAATAACAGCAATAGAAAGCACATATGTTGATAGCATATGTAAAGTAAAGACACAGACCGGAAACAGTGATTGGTTTTAAATTACTACGGGAGTGAAGCAAGGTAGCGTGCTCTCCCCAATATTGTTCATAACATTTATGGACTATTGTGGAAAGATGGCACAAAGAAGAGTAAATGGGGAAATTTTTGGTTACGCAGACGACCTGGCCTTGTTCGCTGATACTGAGGAAATTTTACAAGATATGATTGGAGTTTGGAATGACGTTCTGAATGCAGTTGGAATGAGGATAAATGCGGACAAAACAGAAGTTATGGTGATGGGAAAGATGCAGGAAAATTTGAACGTGAGAGTTGGTGACAGAGCGCTGAAGCAGTCAGATCACTTTAAATATCTGGGAGTGTGTTTCGGATCTGAGAACAGTACAAGCCGTGAACTGGATACAAGACGTGGCAAATTTAATAGCGCACTGATATCCTTATATCCGCTGATGAAGGATAGAAATGTCCCAAGGAAAGTAAAAACCATAATATACACTAGTATCCTGAAACCAATACTGTTGTATGGATATGAGGCGTGGGCCCTTAGTACAAGAGATAAAAGTAAAATCCAGTCATGCGAAATGAGGGTGTTGAGGGTGATTATGGGTGTGACGAGACGGGATAGAAGAAGAAATGAGGATATAAGAGAGGAATTAGGAGTGGAAAACATATTAAAATTCATTGAGAAGGGACAGTTGAGATGGTTTGGACATGTGAAGAGAATGGATGAAGGACAGGTATCCGAGGAGATTTTATGAATGGAGGCCGATGGGGAGGAGGGGAGTTGGAAGACCGAGAATTAGATGGAAAGATAACATCAGGATGGCAAATGAGGGGAGAGGGGGAGACATCGAGGATGTGGAGGGGATGAGAAGATATGAAGACAGACAGCTGTGGAAGGATTTCGTGCAGGATTACTGACAGGCGCACTGCGTCTACAGGAGCATGGTGAAAAAAAAAAAAAAAAAAAAAAAAAAAAAAAAAAAAAATATATATATATATATATATATATATATATATATATATATATATATATATATATATATATATATATATATATATATATATATATATATATATATATATATATATATATATATATATATATATAACTCAGTTTAAAGTTTGCTCTATGGTAAATCGAACCCTGACCCCATAGCATGATACCATAGGGTTACCTCCGCGCTACGACGGTACAAAAGAGAAAGCTCATGAATAACAATCCATACATACCCCTTCAAGTATATATATATATATATATATATATATATATATATATATATATATATATATATATATATATATATATATATATATATATATATATATATATATATATATATATATATATATACTTGTGAATTTTTCCGTCCAGACATTTGATCTTTTTTAATATGTCCTTTTCATACAATTTTCAAGCTAAATTTGTCTGCAATATTATATCCGCTTATTTATCACAATCTTATACATTACACTTATATATCTATTATCAAATATATTTCACCTCCACTAGGTTAGGTTAGGTTAGGTAAGGTTAAGTTAACAAAATCCTCCCCTGCTATGTACCATTTCTACCCTTGTAATAATAAACTTTTAAAAATATTTTGAGCCGAAACGTAACCTGCTGAATATACAAATGCATGGTACACGAGCATATATCTACAGGGGGTTTGCTCTCCATACCCCTAACTCGTGAAAAATGATGTTTATATATATATATATATATATATATATATATATATATATATATATATATATATATATATATATATATATATATATATATATATATATATATATATATATATATATATATATATATATATATATATATATATATATATATATATATATATATATATATATATATATATATATATATATATATATATATATATATATATATATATATATATATATATATATATATATATATATATATATATATATATATATAGTGATGGATCGGATGTCATATTTTCTAATTTGCGGATGCGGATGTCGAATTTTGGAGAAGTGCGGATGCGGATGCGGATGCGGATGTTGAATTTTTGAAAGTGCGGATGCGGATGCGAATGCGGATGCGGATGTTGAATTTTCGAAAAGTTCGGATGCGGACGCGGATGCGGATGTTAATTTTGATGAGGATGCGGATGCGGATGCGGATGTCAATTTTGATGAGGATGCGGATGCGGATGTGGATGCGGATGTTAATTATATATATATATATATATATATATATATATATATATATATATATATATATATATATATATATATATATATATATATATATATATATATATATATATTTCAATATCACCTTTCCCACTTTCGTGAGGTGGTGCTCGCCACAATTCACTTACAAACATAACTATTCTTATCTTTCAACGCTTTCACCACCTCCCTCCATCTCTGTCTCCACAAATCTTCTACCCTCGTCTAAACTCAAATTCCTTCCATCAAAATCACTCTCACTCCATCCATTCATCTCCACTTCGGCCTTCCCCTCCCCCTACCCTTCCCCTATCTACATCGGATCTACGTACCTTGCCAACCATTCTGTTCTCTTTCATTCTTTACATATGTCCAAACCATTTTAGCACATCCTCCTCCTCTCTATCAATTACACCCTTCTTCCATTTACACATCTCCCTTATTCTTTCATTTCTAATCCTATCAATCCTTCTCAATTTATATATCGCTCTCAAATCTTTCATCTCAAAGACATTGAAACTTTTTCTCGACCGAGCACTTTTCGTCTATGTTTCACACACATACAATACAGAAGGTGAACACATACATTCAAACATTCTTATCTTTATTTCTTTCGAAATTTTTCCTTTCTTCCATACTTTTCTTAGGCCCCCCCAATACTTTCATTCCTTCTACCACTCTGTTCTTTATTCCTTTTTCCGTCCCACCCTTACCTTCCACCCAACATTACTAGATATTTGAATTCATTCACCTCCTCAAGTTTCCATTCTCACACTTCTACAAACCAATTCCTCCCTCCACATTTCCTCATCCCCACCTCCAATCCTCATAACTTTATTCTTCGCTGGATTGAATTTCAATCTCTTGTTTGCACATTTCCCTTCAAACTCTCTCACAAGTATTCTCATGTTTTCTCCAGATTCTGCCACCAACACATGCCGCATCATCTGCAAAAAGTAAAACATTCACTTCACATACACCCTCCATATTTCTCAACGTAATACTCTTCCCTTCTCTCTCCATTTTTCTAAGTAAACCATTCATCAATAGATTAAATAACATGGAGATATTACAAACCCCTGTCTCAATCCCACTCCTATGCTAAACCAATGCGATAGTTCTCTCTTCACCCTCACTCTTGATCTACAATTCGCATATATATATATATATATATATATATATATATATATATATATATATATATATATATATATATATATATATATATATATATATATATATATAGTGATGGATCGGATGTCATATTTTCTAATTTGCGGATGCGGATGCGGATGCGGATGTCGAATTTTGGAGAAGTGCGGATGCGGATGCGGATGCGGATGCGGATGAATTAATTTTCGAATGTGCGATGCGGATGCGAATGCGGATGCGGATGTTGAATTTTCGAAAATGCGGATGCGGATGCGGATGCTCCGCATCCTCGCATGCGGATGCCATCACTAATATATATATATATATATATATATATATATATATATATATATATATATATATATATATATATATATATATATATATATATATATATATATATATATATATATATATATATATATATATATATATAGGGTGATTGACTCACGTGTTTGAGGGCGCCGGTTCGATTCCCACTTCGAGATCCTAGGTATATACTACCAAGAAAGTTCTTCTCCTCGAATAGGGCAATGCCCGTGAGATGTGAAATTTTTTAATATATATATATATATATATATATATATATATATATATATATATATATATATATATATATATATATATATATATATATATATATATATATATATATATATATATATATATATATATATGAATTGAATTGCTTCTTTTAAACTTAATATATATATATATATATATATATATATATATATATATATATATATATATATATATATATATATATATATATATATATATATATATATATATATATATATATATATATATATATATGCGCGGTAAAAATCCAAAGATCGAAAACTCTATATGAGCAAAAGTAGGACCAAAGCAAAAAAAAAATGCACACGCACACGCACACGCACACACACACAAAGCTCGACTGGAAAGTACCCATCTTAGCTGTTTATTAAAAGGCCACAATGTCTTCTGGCATTTAAAAAATGTCATGGTGTGAAATGAAATTTCTATTATAGCTGATAAAGAAAATACCAGACATTATGAGAATATTACAAAGCGTCGTAGTTTAGTTATATAACCATGAAACGATTTTAGACACAAGTTGTAACAAATATTTATAAAAGATGAAGGTATATAAGCTTGTGTTACTAATTTGACTAAAATCACTTGTAATATACGCCTAATTAAGCGCAGGGTCAAAGCTCTCTTGAAGTTATTAGAATGACACATAAAATTACAGATGATATTTTTCGAATGAGTATTTTGCATGTTTGGTTAGACCTACGTTTCATAACCGGGGTTCACATGAACCCCACAGGGGACCAAAGAAGCTTTGAGGAGGTCTGAAGGGGAAAATGTAAAATTTTTATATCGGGGGTCCATAATATGAGCTAAGGAGTCCACGATAAAATATTATAAATAAAAATAATTTGTTAAATGAAAATAACAAAATAAACTAATATCATAGAAAAGTCCAGAAATTCGCAGTTAGAAGATTCTCGTATTTTCTTGAACCTTCTTTATAAGTTGACGCAAAAAAAAAATTTAAATTCTCTTTATAGAAAATTCTCGAAGGAAAAAATATTATTTAAGCACCGACTCATCTAGAAAGAGTCAGTCAGTCAGAGACAGTCATTTCATGTTATAGTGCGTAATAGACATCGTCATAGTGAAATCTATCGTTTGTGTTATTGTACGTTATTGTTCAATACAGGGTCCATTATGAAAGTAATGCGCATTTGCTGGGGGAAAATATATTTCTTGATCCTACCGGTACAAATGCTTAAATTTTTTCGAAATACTCTCCCCCAGCATCAATACACTTGAGGAGACGTGTCTGCCATGCCTGGAAGGCACTCTGAAACTCCTCGACGGGAATGCCTCTTAGAAACGTTGTGACATGTTTTTGGGTGTTTTCCACGGACTCCCAATGCTTTCCTATCAGCACTCTCTTCAGTCGGGGAAACAAAACAAAAAGTCGCAGGGAGCCAAGCCGGGACTGTAAGAGGGCTGGGTGACCACCGGGGTGTTGCTCCGGGCCAGAAAATTGGTAACGATGAAGGCTGTGTGGCTGGGGGCATTGTCATGGTGGAGCTTGACAGTGTCTTTGATGTCAGCCCTCAAGCGCGCGACCCGACGTTTCAATCTCTTGAGCACCTGCAAGTAAAAGGCTGAGTTGACAGTTTGTCCCTGCGGTACAATTTCAAAATGGACGATTCCTCGGACGTCAAAAAAGACAATGAGTATAGTTATAATGCGAGACTTGCTCATTCGCGCTTTCTTGGGGCGGGGGATGATTTTGTGTGCCACTCGCTGCTTTGCCTTTTCGATTCTGGGTCGTACTAGAACATCCAGGATTTGTCTCCGGTTACGACAGAGTTAAGAAAGTCCGGCTCATTTTGAATCAAATCCAACAATTCCTGACAGCGCAAAACTCGAAGTTCTTTCTGCTCTTCCCTCAACACTTTCGGCACAAGCTTCGCGCAGACCTTGCGCATTTGCAGATCCTCGGTCACTATCCCATGTACCGCAAATGTGAACATGTTTAGGGTGTCAGCGATTTTCTAGATGTTCAATCGACGGTCGGTACGCAAAACTTCGCGCACACGATTCACGTTTTCGTCGGTTCTGGCCATTGTTGGGCGTCCGTAACGGGGCTCGTCAGCGATCTCCTCCAGGTCTTCCTTGAACGCCTTGTGCCATCTGCCGGACTGTGACCTTGAAATGCAGTCGTTCTTGAAGGCCTCTTGAAGCATCTGGAATGTTTCGGTTGCATTCTTTCCAAGCCGCTCACAAAACTTGATTGCGTATAGCTGTTCAAGCGAATGCTCCATCGCGTGTGTTACAAAGTCGAAAAACACACTTCACGCGGAGGAACGTCTTTCCACTCACACTGCTCGAAGCAAACTGACGACCGGCTGCATTGGAAGGGCAGACCCCTCATCACATTTCCTGACTCATTTTTCCCCGATGCAATAGATAGTCGCGTCACAATAAAATCATGCGCATTACTTTCATAATGGACCCTGTATTTTATTCTATTTTTATTATTTCCAACATTAAATATTTGTGGTTAATAATATTATTATTCTCAAATTACCCATGCTTCAAGAAAAGAAAAACACAGGACAATGCTTGACTGAGCATCAGTCGTATGGTTTTATTATATCACCAGAGAATATTATAAAACAATATGTATTTTATGTATGAGTGTGCTATCTAATGAGAGCAAGAAGCCAAGTAAGCTTCGCCACCATTTGGAGACAAAACAGCGAAAAAAAAAATCAGTGGATTATTTCAGAAAATTAAGAGACAATTTCAAAGAAGATACAAATTGGATCAGATGTTTAGTAAACAAGCAAGCAATAAGGATAGTGGTTTATTAGCAACATATGAAATCAGGAATAGCAAAATCTGGAAAGCCATAGCATTGGTGAAACTCATCTTGCCATTGATACCAGTTGTAATTTCAAAAATGTTAAACAAAAATATACGTGAAATTATCGATAACTTTCTTTTGAGCAATAACAAAATATCCAGATTCATTGATGAAATATCTGAAGATGTAGGAAATTTATCTTTTGCTCAATTACGAGTGAAACAGTTTGCAATGCAACTCGATGAATCAACTTTGATGGGTAATGAAGCACTTTTATTGGCATTTGTAAGATATATGGATGATAATTAATGAACTCGAAAAAGAAATAGTTTTTGCAAGATCCCTCAAAACAAATACTAAAGGTGAATCAATATTTAAGGAAGTCCAGTCATATTTTAGAGTAAAACATATTCTACTCGAAAATTTATTGGCTTGTGCTACTGATGGCGCTCCTTCCATGGTCGGTAAGTACAGAGGGTTTATCACTTATTTTATAAATGCATTGCCAAAGATATTTTACATATATTACGTGATACACCACCAATATCTGGTGGCGAAGAGTTTGAGTGGACACCTTCATGAAGCTTTAACTCTTGTAATAAAAGCTGTCAACCTCACTAAGGCTAATGCTCTTCAAGATCGTTTCTTTCGCAAATTTTGTGATGAAAATGAAGAAGGATTTGATCGTGTTGTACTGAATACAGAAGTGCAATGGTTGTCTAAAGGTAATTGTCCTTTGGGACAATATTGTATTATTTCTAAGCGAAAAGGAGAGTGGAAAACAGTTAGTTGCCATGAAAATAGTCATATTATACCTCTCAGATGTATTTGAAAAACTGAATTCTCGTAATATGCTGCTGCAATGAAATACTTCTGATTTAATATCTTGCAAAGAAACCATTATTACATTCCTTGGAAAACTCAAATTGTAGTCTTGATAACTCAAGCCGTGTGCTTGACCAATTTCAAAACCTTGCTTCAGTTACCAGTTATGTAAAAGATGATGATTGTATTGTATATGTAAATCATTTTAAAAAATTTAGGAAGACATGCAAGTTTGGTTCAAGGACCTAAAATAATTGAACATCTCAGACTGGGTGCTGATTCCATTTGAGATAAATGTTGCTGATGTTGAAATTGATTTAAAATAGGAACTTGTTGAATTGCGGTCTCGTGAGACAGTTCGAAGTCTATTTAAAAATGGAAAGCATATGGAAAAATAAAAATAGGGATATTGCATGTAAATATCCTCGATTTTATGGGAGAATGTTAAAATGAATGTCATTGTTTTCCCATCATCATCTTATCTTGTGGAATCTGGCTTTGGTCATGCATGCAACATAGTTGTTAACAAAAAATCGTAATCGATTTGATATAGTAAAACTTCGTCTGACTCTCACAAAATTGGAGCAAGATATTAAAATGCTAATATCAAAACATCAGACACAATGAACTCATTAGTAGGGCTTATTAGTAGGGATCCTATTTAATAGTTTAATAGCATTGGAAATAAATTTACGTAAGTTAAGTTATTTGAAAGTTTTTTTTCTGCTAATTATGTCATTACAAAATCTGTTTAAGTTTTATCAATTAAATTTTCAAAATTTGTTATTTAGATTTTTATATTATATCGGATTGGATTAATTATTAGCTTTTACTAACCTACAAATAAATATTTAATTTAGGAATATTACGTATGAGTATATAAGGGTCCACATACTTAAAGGACTCACAAGATACACAAGCAATAAAACGTTGGGAACCCCTGGGTTAGATAAATTATTTACTTTAATTTTACTGGGACAATCTTGATAGACCCTAGTAGCTTTTTTACTGTCTCTCTATTTTTGTTCTTATGTGCTTTTAAATGCTACTTAGAAACCCATGATTATATCTAGATGTTATCATCATTGAGACAGACAATAGAAATAGTGGTCAGATGTTTTGTAATTTCATTGAGAGTAGTGTCGCTCGAGCTTACTTTATTTAGAGTTCAACAGACAGAAAAAAAATCACCAAAACTTTATATATACGACAACTACCCAGACAATTTTAGGGACCTAGTCATTACAATAGGTTAGATCCTGTTAGTTCAGTATAAGGAAAGTTAGGTTAGGTTACGATCAACCTAAATTTGGTCTTTGGGCAAAATATATATATATATATATATATATATATATATATATATATATATATATATATATATATATATATATATATATATATATATATATATATATATATATATATATATATATATATATATATATATATATAATAGGGTGGTTAAATTTTAAGGGCCGATGTTGATTTTGAATAAAACACAAATTACTTAGGAATTTATTGTCATTTCTTTTTATTATGATAATATGGTATGGTTCAATTATGTATGGAACAAAATATCGGCCAAATGAGCCGCCGCGACCTCGGCGGCACACCTCCATCCGATGGTCCAAATTTTCGATGACGCTGAGGCATAATTGGGGTTCTATGCCGTTAATGTGCCGAATTATCTCATCCTTTAGCTCTTGAATTGTTGCTGGCTTATCGACGTACACCTTTTCTTTCAAATAACCCCAAAGAAAGAAGTCCAACGGTGTCAAATCACATGATCTTGGCGGCCAATTGACATCGCCACCACGTGAGATAACACGGCCATTGAATTTGTCGCGCAAAATAGCCATTGTTTCGTTAGCTGTGTGGCAAGTGGCACCGTCCTGTTGAAACCACATATCGTCCACATCCATACCTTCCAATTCGTGCCATAAAAAGTTCGTTATCATCTCACGATAGCGAACACCATTCACAGTAACTGCCTGACCGGCCTCATTTTGGAAAAAATACGGCCCGATGATGCCGCCAGCCCATAAACCACACCAAACAGTCACTCTTTGTGGGTGCATTGGTTTTTCGACAATCACTCTTGGATTAGCATTCGCCCAAATGCGGCAATTCTGCTTATTGACGAATCCACTGAGGTGAAAATGTGCCTCATCACTGAAGATGATTTTCCTCGAAAATTGATCATCCACTGTTGCCATTTCTTGCCACCATTCTGACCATTGACGACGTTTTGTATGGTCAAGAGGCTTTAGTTCTTGAGTCAATTGCACCTTGTAAGCGTTTAAATGCAAGTCTTTATGCATAATGTTCATCAACGACGAGCGTGAGAGGTGCAATTGTTGGGCACGACGACGAGTTGAAGTGGATGGCTCCTCAGCCACACTATCGCGAACAGCAGCAATATTTTCTGCAGTACGAGCTGTACGAGCATGCACTGGTCTTTTCAAATCTCCTACAGACCCGGTTTGCTCAAATTTTTTCACGATTTTTCCGATTGTACGCACATTTGGACGATTAAATTGACCAAAAAAATCACGAAGTGCACGATATGCATTTTGATTTGAACGCCCATTTTCATAATAAGCCTGAATAACTTTAACACGTTGCTCCATTGTGTATCTTTCCATGGTTCAAATTGAGTAAGTCTGAAATTGAAAAAAGTCAAATGAAATGCAGTAAAAAACTTGACGTTTAGGTGTGGTTCACATTCAACATCGGGCCATACAATTTAACCACCCATATATATATATATATATATATATATATATATATATATATATATATATATATATATATATATATATATATATATATATATATTATATATAATATTAATATAAAGGGGGTTGAAAGGGAAATTACTGAAGGGGGTGAAAGCTTTTTATGCAAATTGTAGGTCAAGAGTGAGGGTGAAGAGAGAACTTTCAGACTGGTTTAGCATAGGAGTGGGATTGAGACAGGGGTGTGTTATGTCGCCATGGCTATTCAATCTATTGATGGATGGTGTAGTCAGGGAAATGGAGAGAGAAGGGAAGGGCATTAGGTTGAGTAACATGGAGGGTGAATGGGATGTGAATGTTTTACTTTTTGCAGATGATGCGGTTTTGGTGGCAGATTCTGAAGAAAAGTTGAGAACACTTGTGAGAGAGTTTGAGAGGAAATGTGTAAATATGAGATTGAAAGTCAATCCAGGGAAGAGTAAAGTTATGAGGATTGGAGGTGGGGATGAAGAGATGTGGAGGGAGGATTGGGGGGGTATAGAAGTGGGGGGAAGGAAACTTGAGGAGGTGAATGAATTTAAATATCTAGGAATGTTGGTGGAAGGTAAAGGTGGGACGGAAAAAGAAATAAAGAATAGAGTGGTAGAGGGAATGAAAGTGTTGGGGGGTCTAAGAGAAGTATGGAAGA
>SEYY01004293.1:15000-17500 GCA_009176605.1 Armadillidium nasatum
CAAAAACTCTCTTAATTTTGATGTTCTAATTAATGTCATCATCAGTTTAGTTTTTCTTTTCTTTTATCTTCTAAAATGTAATTGTTAAAATCTTCTGTTTAGGAGATATCAATGTAAATATAGTGTGGCTGGCTTCCTCACATACGTCTCGCGGTGAAGAAGAAACAGAAAAAGATAATATTACTACAGAAGCCATCATCACTGCATATAGTCTTCTTAAGCCAATTTTTTAAATGATAAATAATTTTATCTATGTTTACGAATAAGTAAAATGATTAAAGAGATCACAAAACAGCAAAATCTTGATTTTAGTAAACCGTTCATGATAAAGCAAGTTCTCATGTCATCATTTTTAATTCAATTTAACAAAATGTATAAAAGGAATATATTTTTTGTCTTTCTTTTTCAAGATTTAATACCCAGTATTATGGGTCAAATATATCAATTATACAATAGCTCCTTCACATTCTATTATGAAAAATAATTCGAACCTGTCGAATTCTCGCAGCCCCCAGAATCAAAGTATGTGTGTATTTTTATAAAGTTATTACCACCACCCACTGACAAATCCTGTAGTAGTGGAAGCAGCAGTGGAAGAAGTTCGTAGTTTCTCAGGTGAGAACCCTCACCCAGGCTTTTAACTGAGCAATATTAAGTTAATCAGTAAATATCTTACGTCAGAAGGTGTAAGAGAACTGCACAGTACACAATTGGTGGCAGAAATAAAGAGGAGTATACTAATTAGGAATTATGAGAAAGAAATTTTGTTTTTACCGACCCAACTTCCTGATTCAGATTCATCATTTTAAAATTATCCAATCCCTGCTCCGACTTTAACTCTTTTTAGCTTTAAATCCAATTCCGTTTACAATTAAGAAATCAAAAGCTGCTTATGAAGTATAATGAAAAGAAGGATTATCAGTAACTTGTTTTATTATCAATTACGAGTAATAACATGAAAAATATTCATGATAAAAATTTTTTGACTCCGGCTCCACCCTTAGTATTTTTACTTCTGCTCAGACTCCATATACACTTCTGCAACCATAATACTAAAGGGTATATATATATATATATATATATATATATATATATATAT
The DNA here is from genome assembly GCA_009176605.1 of Armadillidium nasatum. Classification (NCBI taxonomy): domain Eukaryota; kingdom Metazoa; phylum Arthropoda; class Malacostraca; order Isopoda; family Armadillidiidae; genus Armadillidium; species Armadillidium nasatum. Next base: position 16,100 of record SEYY01004293.1, read on the forward strand.
ATATATATATATATATATATATATATATATATATATATATATATATATATATATATATATATAGAGGCCAGACTGTATATTAGCATCCATTCATAACTCAAAAACTACTATCTTACGTTAAAAAGGATTATATTTTTGAAATGCTTGTCGAATTTTAGGTAAGAAAAATTGGAAAATAAAAAATAAATTCTTATATTTTTTTTTACATAAGTGAATTTTACTTTTTTACAAGCCGCACAAGAATCTTTCGTCTGGCGAAGTCATTTTTAAATTTTTTTTTTAGAAATTGGAAAACAGGAAATACCCTAAATCGTCTACAGGAAAAGTAGTCGACAATATCATCATCACTCACGGGTCGGGGGGTACGGGAGCAGAACCCCCCGTAGACAAATGTTCTCTTTTTTAAATATTTAAGTGGTACATTTAACGACAACTTCACCGAATCATTTCAAAGCACGCACTACCATCAAATTTTTCAGTTGCAACATTTTCATTTTCCAAGTTGTCGTGCATTTTTATAATATATATATATATATTTTTTTTAACTTTTTTTAATATTTTTTTATAGTTTTCTTACTGCAAATTACCCAAGGATTTCAAAACTATTAATCCTTTTTAATGTAAGGTTAGTAGTTTTTGAGTTATGGATGGATGCTAATGTACAGTCTGACTATATATATATATATATATATATATATATATATATATATATATATATATATATATATATATATATATATATATATATATATATATATATATATATATATATATATATATATATATATATATATATATATATTTTATAATAATAAATAACAATAACAGAACCATATCTACTCACCCTTTAATTATTCTGACTTCTATAATAATAATAATAATAATAATAATAATAATAATAATAATAATATTAATAATAATAATAATAATAATAATAATAAAGCTAATTAGTCAAAGTACTTTCAAAAAGTATTAAAAAGAAAATGATTTTTTTATTGAGTCTTTTATCGCCATTTTATTGAAGTTTCTCGACCGGAAAATCCTATTTTTTCTCACTTTAAAAAATTAATTTTTTTAAACTAAAAACTTTTTCACAAGTTTTGCAAAAGAAATTTTTATTTATTCCTTTATTTATTTAGAAATTTATTAAATTATTTATTTACATATTGATTTGTTAATTAAATATCAGGTAAAGCTTTTGTTTATGTATTTCTTTGTTTACTTTATAAATTTTATAATTTATTTAATTTATATATATATATATATATATATATATATATATATATATATATATATATATATATATATATATATATATATATATATATATATATATATATATATATATATATATATATATATATATATTATTGAGAATCCTTATATTTTATATTTAATCAA
>SEYY01004293.1:22500-29668 GCA_009176605.1 Armadillidium nasatum
GAACCCTCTCAACCCTCTAACTACCGTTCCATTTCTTTGACCTCCGTTCTTCCTAAAGTTTTTGAATATATCCTTAACAGGAGGATTTGGAAACATCTAAATTCTTCAAATCTTATTTCTAATAGCCAGTTTGGCTTTCGTAATAAACGCTCTACTGGGGATCTTCTTTCTCCTTTTCCCTTTCTCCTTTCCCTTTCAATTCGGAATTTCGGTGAATCTTTTGCTGTCGAAATGGACATATCAAAGGCTTTCGATAGGGTCTGGCACAAAACTTTGATTTCTAAATTTTCATCTATCGGAATCAATCCTTCTCTCTTTAGACTTCTCTCTGATTTTCCTTCCGATCGTCCTATAGCTGCTGTTGTAGACGGCCACCGTTAATTTTTTAAATACATTAATAGTGGTGTTTCTCAGGGTGGTTTCTGTCCTATTCTTAACACTTTTGCTACTTTTCATTAATGACTTCATCTTTATTATTTCATCACCTATCCACTCCCGTGCTAATGACTCCACCCTTCATTACTCCCTTTAGTTTGAAAGATACCCCTCCCAGAAAATTAATTGACGCTAGAATGGTGGCCTTGGATTAACTGACCCTTAATCTTTCTCGTATTTCAAATTGGGTTAGAGAAAATATGGAAGTTTTCAATGTCGCAAAAACTCAGTTCCTCCATTGCTCTACTCGACACAACCTTCCACACAACTAGAATATCTTCGAAAACACACAACTCAAGCCTTCTTCTGTCCTTAATAGTGTCGGTGATTCTTTCTCTCATGATCTTCCTTCGAAGAATCACACTACTTCTCTTTCTAAACAGGCTTCTAAGAGGTGTTATGAGGCCCCTTCGTGAATTTTACGCCACTACAGTTGCTTTCTCTTTATAGGATTGTTATCCGCCCCTATATGGATACAACTCACACATCTGGGGTGGTTCCACTCATTCAGCTCTCCTTGACAATGTGGAGTCTAGAGCTTTTCGTCTCATCAACTCTCCCTCTCTCACAAATTCTCATCCATCTCTTTTTGCCCGTCGAACTGTTGCGTCATTCTCTCTATACCATCGCAATTACAATGGACACTGTCTTCTAAAATCTCCCGTCACATACCTCCCCCATTGAGAAGGATTCGTGCGACACCCCTTTCTGCACAGTCTCATTCTTTCTCTGTCCAACTCTCAGACTCCAGACTTAACCGCCATGCACAACCTTACATGTACTCTACTGGTAAAGTCTGGAACACACTCCCTTTATCTGTTTCCCCAACTTCCTCTGAATTTCACTTTCAAGCGGCGTTTAAGGATTAGGTTCCGATATTGCTCGAACTCTGGTGGAAATTAGTAGGCTTCTTGCCTTTGGCCACCAAAGGATATATATATATATATATATATATATATATATATATATATATAATATATATATATATATTATATATATATATATATATATATATATATATATATATATATATATATATTTCCTTTAGTGGCCAGAGGCCTACAAATAACCACCAGAGTTGGAAAAGTTTTCGGACGGGTCAAATTGAAAACTAATAAACTGTTCCCTACTTTCAAACTTCCTTGAACCTCTGTATCTGTCACGTGACTCTGGCACACAATCTCTCAGCACGAGGAGTGCCATGCACTCACATCAATTTTATGTGAATATTGCAAACTCTATGCTTGTCATTTTCTGTTCTTATATTTTTTTTAAATTTTAACTTTGAATTTTTACTTATATTTTTTACTTTCATTAATATTGACTTTAAATAAAGAAATATCAAGAGCATTTATTTCGAATAGTGTAATGAAAAAATGCTTCCTTTGACTTGCACAATTTTAAACGCCATGTATCAGGTCATGTCGGCCATTGTTGACCAGATTTCCGACTTTTTCTCCAACTCTGGTGGAATTTTTTTTTTGAAACTTGCCATTTTAAGACCATTTTCGTTATATATATATATATATATATATATATATATATATATATATATATATATATATATATATATATATATATATATATATATATATATATATATATATATATATATATATATATATATATATATATATATATATTAATATATATAAAATAATAAATAAAAATTTTGGAAAAGCTTGGAATTCGATTTTTGGGTAAAATTTTAGTTCAGATTGAAACAAATTGAATAGATAAAGAATTTATTTTATTTTATTTTTAATTTTTATATTTTTAAGACTACATTAAATTTTAAAAATATTGTCCGCTACAAAATACCCTTAATATAAATCTTGAACCAAATCGTCGACAGGTAAAGTAATCGACACTGTGTAAAAACAATCGGTCAGCTAACATATTTTCTTGCCTATAACTCAATACAAATTTTATAATTGACAATTTGAAAACTTATCTAAAAGTTTAGCTTTCATTGCTATTTAGGCTTATTATTATTATCTATATCTAATTAATATTATTCCGTTCATTTTGTATTTGTAAGCATTTTGCGCGGACCTATATTAAGTTGCTTCACAAAATATTTATATATATATATATATATATATATATATATATATATATATATATATATATATATATATATATATTATATATATATATATATATATATATATATATATATATATATATAATTTAAATGCCGGAAGTATATTGTATCGAAAGATGTGTTGCTTCACCAAATATTTTAATAATAATTTTATTAAATTTCTTTAAATAAATAATAATAATAACAAGCTCATATGCGTAGCCCTACGGGATACGCGTATGTGCTTGTTGTTGTTGTTATTATTATTATTATTATTATTATTATTATTATTATTATTAATTATATCTATATCTAATTAATATTATTCCGTCCATTTTCTTTATATTATTATTATTATTATTATTATTGTTATTATCTATATCTAATTAATATTATTCCGTTCATTTTCTATTTGTAAGCATTTTGGAAGGACCTATATTAAGTTGCTTCACCAATATATATATATATATATATATATATATATATATATATATATATATATATATATATATATATATATATATATATATATATATATATATATATATATATATATATATATATATATATATATTAAAATTTCTTTAAATAAAATTAAATTACATAAATTTTCAATTTAAATGCCGAAAGTATATTGTATCGAAAGATGTGCTGCTTCAAAAAATATTTTAATAATAATTTTATTAAATTTCTTTAAATAAATAATAATAATACATAATAATATAATAACAAGCTCATATGCGTAGCCCTACGGGATACGCATATGTGCTTGTTATTATTATTATGATTATTATTATTATCTATATCTAATTAATATTATCCCAGCCATTCATTTGTAAGCATATTGGCCGAACCTATATTAAGTTGCTTCACCATATATATATATATATATATATATATTAATATATATATATATATATATATATATATATATATATATATATATATATATATATATATATATATATATATATATATATATATATATATATATATATATATATATATATATATATATATATATATATATATATATATATATATATATATATATATATATATATATATATATATATATATATATATATATATTATATTTCTTTAAATAAAAGTCAATGAATTATATATTTTCAATTTAATATAAAAATGCCGAAATAAATAAATAATAAATATTTTTAATAACATAAATATTTTAATAAAATTTTTATTAATATTATATTATTAATTTTATTAATAATAACAAGCTCATATGCGTAGCCCTACGGGATACGCATATGTGCTTGTTATTATTATTATTATTATTATCTATATCTAATTAATATTATTCCGTTCATTTTCTATTTGTAAGCATTTTGGCCGAACCTATATTAAGTTGCTTTACCAAATATATATATATATATATATATATATATATATATATATATATATATATATATATATATATATATATATATATATATATATATATATATATATATATATATATATATATATATATATTATTTAAATTTCTTTAAATAAAATTATATTACTTATATATTTTCAATTTAAATGCAGAAAGTATATTGTATCGAAATAAGTGTTACTTCACAAAATATTTTAATAATAATTTTATTAAATTTCTTTAAATAAATAATAATAATAATAATAAGCTTATATGCGTAGCCCTACGGGATACGCATATGTGCTTGTTATTATTAGTTTTATGTTTAGCACTATTACAAATGCATGCCCCCCATCCGCAACTGATGTTAATGTTAAGAGTAAGACCACAATATAAATATATAACGAATATACAGTAGGTTAGATGGTAGGGTGATTCAAAGACAAAATGGGGATAAGCCCTTTTACATTTGAGTTTAAATTCAAACTTCAAAACTTTTTGTCAAGCTATTTTCTAGTGAAAGTCATGCCCTAATATGCTTACGTCACAAATCTACAGCCATAGCATTACACTTCTTCAAGCATCCGAACTGTAAACAAATTTTTGATTAGTTAGTAAAATTACACGTATGTAAACTCTTTTCTAATTGGGAGTAATGACTCCTCTTATTTTAAATATATAAATTACCACGTCGTTAATTAAGCAATTTTTTTAAAACAAATCTTATTGTTTTTACAGTAAAACTTTTTATCAAGAAAATAAATAAAGATAAATATAAAATTCTTGTGATTTTCAAAATAACCCTTTGATATTTATGAAGCCACTTTATATTTATTTTAATGCTTTTGCGGGAGTAAAGTGTTGTGGATGAAAAATGGGGAGGGAGAGGAGAGGGGTGTAGATGAGGGTGATGATTTACATATTAAGGTGGGAAGAAATTGGAACGAGTTACTTCATATAATTTACGGGCGGTGATTTTTGGAGAGGGAGACGTTAGTACGGGCGATGAATATGGGCTAAGGACAAGATAATGGGAAGTTTTGGGTGGTATGAGGGATATTTGGAGTAGAGGAAACTTACCAAGGGAGATAAAGGTGAGAAAGTTCGAGAGTTGTGTACGGGTGGTTATATATGGGAGCGCAGTATCGAGGTTTAACGCGAGGAAGACAAAAAAAATAAAAGTTTTCGAAATGAAAGGTATGAGAACGGTTTGTGGTGTTGGTAGAAGGGATAGAGTCAGGAATGTTTGAATATAGGAAATGTGTGGGTGGAGAAGGAGTATGGTTGAGAGAGCTGAACAGAGTATGCTGAGATGGTTTGGGCAGGTTTGTAGGTATTAGTTTCAGAAGCGGAGGGTGTGAGAGATAGGGGGAGACCGAAGAAAAGTTAGAGGAGTAATATAGAGGGATGAATTGGGAGGAGGGTGTGCGGTTGACGGTGGATAGGAATGAATGGAAAAGATTGGTGAAGGGCTGTGTATGAATGAATGTGGTCTGCGGTAGACACCACCCTACGATTATGGGAAAGTTGTATATATATATATATATATATATATATATATATATATATATATATATATATATATATATATATATATATATATATATATATATATATATATATATATATATATATATATATTGATGCAAAGAAGTGTTGGCTTGGAACAACTGACCTCTGATCTTTCTCGTATTTCCAATTGGGGCAGATAAAACATGGTCGTTTTCAATGCCTCAAAAACTCAAATCTCTCATCTTTCTACTCGACACAACCTTCCACACAACTATGACATCTTCGAAAACATACAATTAAACCTTCATCTGTTCTTAATATTCTCGGTGTTTCTTTTTCTCGTGATCTTTCTGGGAAAGATAACATTACTACTCTTTCTAAACAAGCTTCTAAGAAGCTGGGTGTTCCGAAGTGTCTTCGTAACTTCTTCGCGTCACCCCAGTTGCTTGCTCTCTATAGAGGTCTTGCTAGCCCCTGTATGGAGAATACTTCACACATCCGGGGCGGTTCCACTCATACAGCTCTCCTTGAGAAGGTGGAGTCTAGGGCTTTTCGTCTCATCTACTTTCACGCTCTCACTAACTCTCTCCAATCTCTTTCTGTCCGTCGAATTGTTGTGTCACTCCCTCTATAATATCGCTATTACAACGGACATTGCTCTTCTAAACTCTCTCGTAGCATACCTCCATTGAGAAGGGCTCGTGCGACACGCCTTCTACACAGTCTCATCCAACTCTCTGTCCAACTCTCCGACCCCAGACTTAACCTCTGCGCTAAATCTTACATGTACTCTACTGATAAAGTCTCTAACACACTTCCTGTATCTGTTCTTCCAACTTCCTTTGACTTGAACACTTTTAAATACCGTACATCGGGACATATCGGCCATTAACGAAAAGATTTCCGGTATTTTCCCAACTCTGGTGGCAGTTGGTAGGCCTCTGGCGTTTGCCCGTCAGATATATATATATATATATATATATATATATATATATATATAATATATATATATATATATATATATATATATATATATATATATATATATATATATATATATATATATATATATGGCCAGACTTCACTTCTACATACTTAAATATTTAAAAAACTACTGAAAGTACGTTAAAAAGGTATATTTTTGGAATCCTTGTCGAATTTTAGGTAAGAAATTGGAAAATAAAAAATAAATTTCTTAATAATTTTTATTACGTAAATTTTACTTTTTTATACCTGAAAAGAATCGTACGTCTGGCAATGTCATTTTTATTAAATTTTTTCAAAATTGGACAAAAAGGGGAAATACCCCAAATCGTCGACAGGAAAAGTAGTCGACAATATCGTCATCACTCACAGGTCGAGGGATACGGGTGGCGGAGCCCCCCGTAGACAAATGTTCGGTATAGCAGCAAAATTAAGTTTGTTAGTTCATCAAAAAAAAAAAAAAAAATTTTTTTTTTAAATTTATTTCAAATATTTTATAATTTCTCACCAAAAATTCGACAAAGATTCCAAAAATGTTTTGCTTTTTTACGTAGGTTCAGTAGTTTTTGAAATATGTAAGTATGTTAGAAAGTGAAGGTGACCATATATATATATATATATATATATATATATATATATATATATATATATATATATATATATATATATATATATTATATATATATAATATATATATATATATATATATATATATATATATATATATATATATATATATATATATATATATATATATATATATATAT
>SEYY01004294.1:5000-10000 GCA_009176605.1 Armadillidium nasatum
AGAACACCCAAGAACCTGAGTTTCAGTTAAGAACAAGAGATGTTTTCAAAAGATAATGTACGAGTAAGTACTTGTAAATATGTAGGGTATATGTGAAGAAGGGGAAGGTAGTGTAGGCACTCCAATATGACTCAAGAGTACATTATATATATATATATATATATATATATATATATATATATATATATATATATATATATATATATATATATATATATATATATATATATATATATTATATATATATTATATATTATAATTAATTTTTTTTTTATCTCTTCTTAAGACTCTCTCTCTCTCTCTCTCTCTCTCTCTCTCTCTCTCTCTCTCTCTCTCTCTCTCTCTCTCTCTCTCTCTCTCTCTCTCTCTCTCTTTATCGTGTTGGTGGAAGCTGATCTTCTTTTTATATATTAGGAAGATCTAATTATTAGGAAGATCGAGTTCAAGAATAAAGTATAAAATTTGCTCTTCGATAATCTTCTACACAATTTTATATTATTTTAAAACTACAATTTTTATTATCCTTCTCCTTTCTTAGTAAGGTCATATTATTTATATTTTAAAAGAAAGTGGAATATATTCGGAAAATGTTTCAATTACCATTTTAGTTCTTTACAGTCATCTTTTGTGTTTATGTAGATGAAATATTACTTATTCCCTATTGCTCGCTATTTATTCCTTATTCCTTGCTCCTTATTCCTTATTCCTTATTTCTTGTTCCTTATTTCTTGTTCCTTGCTCCTTGTTCCTTATTCCTTGCTCCTTATTCCTTATTCCTTATTCTTTGCTCCTTATTCCTTATTCCTTATTCCTTATTTCTTCTTCCTTGCTCCTTATTCCTTATTCCTTATTCCTTATTCCTTATTCCTTATTCCTTATTCTTTGCTCCTTATTCCTTATTTCTTATTTCTTCTTCCTTGCTCCTTATTCCTTATTCTTTATTCCTTTTTCCTTATTAAATATTCCTCTTGTATATTCGTATATGGAATAGATCAATCAAATACTTTCTCTGAAAAAGGAATGCCAATATAATTGATCAAGGAATGAGGTAAAAAGCTACAGAAAGTTGTTTGTTGAGATCTTGATTTGTGCTGGAGTGGGGATAAGACGCTTGCTCAATTTCAGAAAGATGGAGAATAGAACCATTATAATTCCGATAATTAAAGAAAAAGGAGTAACATGTTTCTTCTAAAAATAAAAAAGCCACATTTTTAATAAATTATCTAACAAAAGATTTAAAAAAAAAAAAAAAAAAAAAATAATCTTATAAAAAAATATGGGGAACAGTGATCGAGTCACTGCTTGGTGAGGAGCAACATATATATAGAGAGAACAATTGTACGGCTCACCTTGTAGTTTCTTTATTAAAATACCTATATAGAAGGAATGTGAAAAAAAATGACAGAAAATATTTTGTAGCCTTTATAGATATGGAAAGGAAACTTTATTGAGACTAAGAGAAATATTTTTTTTTCGAAGAATCAAGTAGGAAAACAGGAGTGAACTGGGAGGATATTAAAGATAGTTCTTAGTAACATTTAATAAGATCCTAAAATGCAATTAAAATAAAGAATAAATTTATGTAATAACAGGAGTTAAGCAAGAAAGGTTATTGTCATTAATATTGTTTATAGCATACTTAATTGTTACATAAAAAGTTCAGAGAAGTTGGTGACACTGAAGGAAACATAATCGAGTATGTTGATGATCTGGAGTGGTGGAATAAAGATGGGTAGCGGGAGAGGAGTATTAGTGTTTTGCTTCTCAGGTAAGTTGTGGTTAACATGATTGAAGATAAGTGTGGATAAGATATATATGAAAATAATTTTTTTTTTGATATGTGTACAGAGAGGAAGGAAAATTAGATTATGGAGGTTGAAGTTAAGGAAATTGAAAATGCAGATAGCGTAAGAAATATTGGACAGGTTTTTAATGATGAGGATAGAAATGCCGGAAAAAATACTGCAATATTGTAGTGGGAGCTCTGAACCCCATCATAAAGGTTAACAACTGAATGTAAAGATCAAGAATCCAATAATATATATATATATATATATATATATATATATATATATATATATATATATATATATATATATATATATATATATATATATATATATATATATATATATATATATATATATATATTATGTTATTGTTATTCTATTGTATGAAACGGAAACATGAGTATCAAAAAAAGGAGTAAGACAGAACATGGGCGGCGGAGATGAAGATCCTTAGAGCTGTGGCTTTGAAAATCGGAAGAGCTTGAATAAGAAATAAAAGAGTCTGAAATGTTATGAGAGTAAATCCCACATTACACTGCATGGATGAAGCCAGAATGAGATGATGCATTTGAAAATCTGAAGAAGATACCGTTGAATAGATTTCTTAAAAGGAGGTGGATATGAATGACGGGATGGAGTCAGATTAAGACGAAAACCTGTAGCAGAATGTGGAAGAACTCTGTGGAGTATTCCACAAAAGGACAGGACCTAACTCCTTTATGGCTGCATATCAATGTAAGATGGGAGAAGATTCCGGTTGGTTAGGCTGACAGCCTAAACAACCATGTGGGGAGAGGATAGGAATTAGGAACCGACCGGGGCTGGAATTTGGCCGGGGCCGGGGCCGGGGCCGGGGTCACCCAAATTTGGCCGGGGCCGGGGCCGGGGCCGGGGTTATGGCCGGGGTTTCCTAAAATTTGTAAAGAGGTCAAAAGCACTGAAATTTTAGATTAAGAAAATTAGATATAAGGTTTATTTAATTGTAAGGAAGGAGTTGAATAGCCAACATTCACTTAAATTAATGATTATATGCATTTTCTCTAAAAAAATCAGAAAATTACAGTTTTGTATATTTAAAGTTTAAAAAAAGTACAAAAATTAAAAAAAAAATTATTCTAATTCATAATAGTGATTTAACACGTTTACCTAGGTAAGACCCAAAGGGAAAGTTTGAAAAAATGTAAGATATAAAATTATCAATTTAACCTGTATTTATATATATCATTGTTATTTTATTGCTCTGTTTCAAACTTGTATCATTTAGCTGCATTATTTAAAAATTATTATTTTGTTTATACTTTCAGTCAATATGGCTAAAAGATCAGCTTCTGCAGTATTTGAATACTTTACAATGTTTCAGGATAGGCTCGGAATAGCTAAATGTAACATCTACAGTCAGAAAATTAGAAGAGAACCTCCGGGTGCTACAAGTAAAAAAAATTTCAACCAAATCTTTTTGGAGTATCTAAAATCAAAACACAAAGATGAACATTCACTAGCAGAAAAGGAGTGGTCAAAAGAAACAGAAAAGAAAAAAATCTTGATTTTCTTATATTTTGTTTGAAATTTTTCTTTATTATTTGACTGATTGAGCTGAAATTTTCAAAGTATGTGAATTTTTTTCACGAAGTTCTGAGTTGATTTCGAGCATTTTTTAAAGTCTATAACGGTTTGAAACTTATTTGGACCCAAAGTTGAAAAAAATGAATAACTGGGTCAAACCACTGGTCAACCTGAGCTGAAAATTTAACTGAATACCTTTGCCCCAATTTCTTGCATTGGTAGGAATAGATCTTTGATATCACGTCTAGAAAAAAGTTACAAGCTCTCGAAAATTTTTTTTGCAAAAATCGTACCCTTCTGGAGGAAAAAATTATTTTAAAAAAAAAACGCTACCTACTATTTTTTTTTAATTTGTGAATATTGTTTAGAAGAGGAACAGGGCAACAATTTTAATTTAGTGCATTTTTAAATGCCCTTTGTTTTAAGCTAAATATAGCCTCTCAAACTTTGGGAATTTTTGAAATTTGGCCAAAAACGGACCTTTTTGAAGGCTATACCTCAAAACCAACGAATCTCATCGAATAAAGTTCATAGAGGAATTTGTAGCCCCACCCCTCCTCTATACACACCAAAAATAGGAAATGTTATAGTTGTATTTTTTTAAAAAAGATTTTGTCTGAAAAGGTATATTTTTTTAGTTCAAAAATTTTTTTTCTATAGTTGGTCAGTTTTTGGCTTATAACATTTTTTCTATAACTCTGGGGACAAAAGTCTATTAAAGACTTTTGTAGCCCATATAATTTTGAATAAATAAGTCCAACTTTCAGCTCATTCTAAAAAGTGGTTTGGCACCGCCATTCTATTGAAAAAGGGTAAAAATTTCCACAAAAAAAAAAAAAAAAAAAAAAAAAAAATACTTTTAACCATAATAGACTCGGAAAAACGCTAGAAATGGACTTTTCTTACCGGTAAAAAATCTATATACACTGAAAGTTTCAGCAGAATCGGCTGAAAATAAAAAAATAAAAAATAAAAATTTGTATAATTTGCCATTTTAACCCCGGCCGGCAACCCCGGTTTTCCCTGATTTTTAGCCGGGGCCGGGGCCGGGGCCGGGGTCAGTAAAAATGGCCGGGTTTGGCCGGGGCCGGGGCCGGGCCGGGGCCGGGGCCGGGGCCGGGGCCCCGGTCGGTTCCTAATAGGGAATATATATATATATATATATATATATATTATATATATATATATATATATATATATAATATAATATATATATATATATATATATATATATATATATATATATATATATATATATATATATATATATATATATATATATATATATATATATATATATATATATATATATATATATAATATATATATATATATATATATAATATATATATATATATATATATATATATATATATATATATATATATATATATATATATATATATATGCAATTTAGCTTATTTTCTTTTACATCTCTTTTAATTATAATTTTTAGATGAATTAAATTGTTCCATTTAGAACTGCAACTTTTTTTTATATTCTATTTTTTATTTTACAGAATTAAGAAGAATATTAAATTAAATATTAAAAGAAGTATTAAAGTTAAATATTAAAAGAAACTTCTTCTTCCTTTGTAAATCCTCTCTCTCTCTCTCTCTCTCTCTCTCTCTCTCTCTCTCTCTCTCT
>SEYY01004294.1:32500-35000 GCA_009176605.1 Armadillidium nasatum
TCTCGTTTCAAAAGGGGTTCAAATTCACATGAATTTTTTAAGAATACTGTAAACTCCATTATGAAGCCTTCTTCTTTTCAGCCACCTCTGTTTTATAAAACTACTTGCCATTAGCTGTTTTTCTAGCTGTATTTAATGTTTTTCACTGTAAGGCATTAGTCTGCACTCATCTGATTCCTGAGAGATTTGCATTAGGCTAGGACTTGGGTGAGTTTTCTTATATTTTACATACTCCTCCTTAATATATATATATATATATATATAATATATATATATATATATATATATATATATATATATATATATATATATATATATATATATATATAATATATTTTATTTTTTTTTTATTTTTTTATATATATTTCCAAAACTTTTTCTTGTTTTCTCCTCAGCTATCGAGTGGTCTTAATTTCATTGATGTAAAACATGCCAATTAGACATCTTACCTGATAAATACACACGCACATAAATACATAATTAAATAAATGAATAAATAATAAATAAATAAATAAATAATAAATATTTGTAAAATATATTATATAATATATATATATATATATAATATATATATATATATATATATATATATATATATATATATATATATATATATATATATATATATATATGATAATTAAAAGAGAGAATGAAGAATTGAGAGAGAGAGAGAGAGAGAGAGAGAGAGAGAGAGAGAGAGAGAGAAATGAAAATTTTTGAAAAACGAAAGAGTGAGAAAGAAAGAGAAAAAGTGTATGTGTGAGAGAGAGAGAGAGAGAGAAATATGAAGATTTTAAAAAAATTAACGAAAGAGTAGAAAGAGAGAGAGAGAGAGAGAGAGAGAGAGAGTTAAGAGAGAGAGAGAGAGAGAGAGAGAGAGAGAGAGAGAGAGAGAAACCCTAATTGTTTGAAACGTTGCAATCACTAATTAATGGAAGAAACCTTAACATGAAAATTGGCAGAGAAAATTGACTCCGTTTTGGCCTTTTCATCATTTATTAAAATTGGAAACACACGATGAAGATTTTCATTATTAACTTATTATTTAGTTACAATTTACAGTGGATTATTTTTCATTGCTACTTCCATATATATATATATAATATATATATATATATATATATATATTATATATATATATATATATATATATATATATATATATATATATATATATATATATATATATATATATTTCTAATCTGCTACTGGGGATTCGAACCCTGACCTTTACTATGGTAAGTCAAAGCGCTAACCACTACACTACGCTGACCCGCTACCCTACATCCGGGCGAGGTCGGGAAGGTCCTTTGAGATTGTCTTCATGGCGGTTGTTCATGCTTTCTCAAATGTGATTTCCTTTGTAGCTTCGTGGTGTGGTGGTTAGCGCTTTGACTTACCATCATAAAGGTCAGGGTTCGAATCCCCAGTAGCAGATTAGAATATTATATATATATATATATATATATATATATATATATATATATAATATATATAATATATATATATATATATATATATATATATATATATATATATATATATATCCTGTAGTTTAAATTATGTATGCATATATGCAGGCATGTGGATTTAGCGAGCTTTAATAAGAAGAATTAGGTCTTGGAAAATGACAATCATTCTGAGAGAGAGAGAGAGAGAGAGAGAGAGAGAGAGAGAGAGAGAGAGAGATGACACATACAGGGAAAGAGAGATAGATACAAAAACTGCAAAATTGAAACACTGAAAGGTGAAGAGATAGAGACAGAGATTCAGAGAGGTTCAGAGACAGAGAAACATA
Organism: Armadillidium nasatum; assembly: GCA_009176605.1. Lineage (NCBI taxonomy): Eukaryota > Metazoa > Arthropoda > Malacostraca > Isopoda > Armadillidiidae > Armadillidium > Armadillidium nasatum. Next base: position 34,299 of record SEYY01004294.1, read on the forward strand.
GAGATATATACAGATAGACAGAGACGAGACGAGCACAGAGACAAAAAATAGAGATATATAGATAGACAGTGACACAAGCACAGAGACAGACAGTGAGAGATAGAGAGAGACAGAAACTTGGACAGGAACACACTCACACACACTCAAAATTAAAGAGAGAGATAGAGAGAGAGAGACTGGAAGAGATAGAGACGCAGACAGGGACACACTCACACACGCTCAAAGAAAAGAGAGAGACAGAAAGAGGCAGAGACGCAGGACAACTCACATACATTCAAAATTAAAGAGAGAGATGGAGAGAGAGAGAGAGAGTGAGAGAGAGAGAGAGAGAGACGGGAAGAGACGAAGAAGCAGACAGGAACACATTCACACACTCTTCAAACTAAAGAGAGAGACAGAAAAGGCAAACAGAACACATACATACACACACACAGAGCTAAAGACTGAGAGAAAAAATAAGAATAATATTTCGATCCTTTAAATTAAGTTTGAGCAAAGTAATTTCCTTCGAACTTTGAAACATGATTCCCGAATCATATGATTAATGAGAAACGCAAAAGAAATTGAATATCGAAAAGAAGGAAGAAAGAAAGGAGGAAGTAAGAGAAGAAGGAAAAGAAGAGAAGTAAAATTGTCACCGAAGGAAAAAAGAAATGAGGCAGAAAGAGAGTGCCAGAAAGAGGGTGCCAATTGGAATTTAAA
>SEYY01004294.1:52500-55000 GCA_009176605.1 Armadillidium nasatum
AATTTCGCTGCACGGTTTATGTTTTTTTTTTTTTTTTTGCTTAAATATATATATATATATATATATAATAATAATATATATATATAATATATATATATATATATATATATATATATATATATATATATATATATATATATATATATATATATATATATATATATATATATAATATAAATATAATCATATATAAAAAAGGGGTTCCTTTATTTCTATTTATTTTTAGTGTCATTTTTAATAAACGGCACTATTAATTTGAGAATTCACCAAAGGTCAAGGTCAAGGTCAAGGTCAAGGTCAGAATTCATAGGAGGTCAGAACATCTAACAATAAATATAAATAGCAAATATTTGATTACCCCAGAAAAAGAAGCGAATTCAGAATTTAATACAATCATTTATTTTAAATAATTCTGATCAATATATATATATATATATATATATATATATATATATATATATATATAATATATATATATATATATATATATATATATATATATATATATATATATATATATATATATATATATATATATATATATATATATATATATATATATATATATATATATATATATATATATATATATTATATATATATATATATATATATAATATATTATATATATATATATATATATATAATATATATATATATATATATATATATATATATATATATATTATATATAATTTGTGTATAAAATTTTAATAAAAGAAAACTTTTTTAAAATGGCCCTTTTAGCTACTGTTAATGATTCGTGACTTGGTTGCCAGATTCGAGTTATGTTATGTTCTATTTTAAAACCTTTCTTATTTTTTATTTTTTTTAAATTAAATTTTTTTTTATTTTTTTATTTTTTTTTTTATACATCACCACCACTCAGGGGGAAAACCCTATTCAAGGAGAGATGTTAATAAGTGTTTAAATCTAAAATACTTTAATTTACTTTAATTAAAAAAAAAAAAAAAAACATGATAAAGTATTTTGAAGAACAGAAAGCAATTATGTAAGCCTGAAAGCTGAAATGAATCTAACTGAAAAAAATTACAAAATCGTCAACTTGATTCCCTCAGACACAGTACTAACCTATTATTTGGTTTAACAATTATATTATTATTATTATTATTATTATTATTATTATTATTATTATTATTATTATTATTATTATTATTATTATTATTATTATTATTATTATTGTAAGTTAGCAATAAATAATAAAGCAAACAAGAGAACTGATGTTTTTATTAATTGAGATTGAAATGAAGAGGTGGAGCCCATAACACGAAAATTTGTGTTTTATTAATATATATATATATATATATATATATATATATATATATATATATATATTATATATATATATATATATATATATATATATATATATATATATATATATATATATATATATTGCAGTTGTTCTTCCAAAATTCAAATCCAGGAATTCGATATGAATATAGGCTTCCAATGTCATCAGGAAAAGTTTTATCCTTTCAAACTCGATCCGGAGCGGCTGATACTAGATGGCCTTCTAGGGTCATTTATCCTGGTACTTTAAGACAAACTATTCCTAACCATCGTTTTGGATATGCTAGAAACCCTGTAGAAACATTTTATAAGCCTAATGTTTATATTTCGTCCCCCCAGCTGCTTGCTGATGAGCCATCCTATATAGATGGTGTTGTCAATCCTTTATTTGGCTTTAATTCCTCCTATTTACTGTCTAAGGAAAATAGTTTGCCTGGGTACAGCTTTCAACCTTCTGGATATCCTTATGAAAAAGATTCGAATGTATCTTTAAATATAAACACCTTTACCAAAGCTGTAAAATCAGAGCTTGATGATCCTTTGGATATTTACGCTAAAAACAATAATAATAATAACTATCGCCTTAATTATCCTTTCACGCCAGCCAATACTCATTCGCAAGCATGGAAGCATAGTTTAACCAATCCTGTAAGTAAGTCTCTGTATCCCCAAGCCATTAATCCTAATTATAATATTCAGAATAATAAACTCGACTTGCATTACCTTAATAGCTATCAATCGCCAGTGCATCAACCCTCACTAAAATCCGGATTCCAGAATGCTTTAATTAATACCAATCAGGATAAATTATCTTTGTCGACCAACCAAATTGGAACGAATCGACTTCTACCTCATTCAATTTCACCTCATTCAATTTCACCCAATTCCATTTTCTATCATCAACCGAAAATCCCATCAGGTAAGTTCAGTGTTTTAATATCTTTGAAGTTCCTGTAATATTTAAGTTGACAGAGATGTCAACTATCTATTATATAAATTATATATATTATGAATAATTTATTATATAAATTATATATAATATAATTTATTCTTCCCTGTCTGTAAAACTGGGTTTAGCGACTTTTGTATGAAGTTCCTCAGGAATTTTAGAAATAGTAAAAGAATTATTATTTTTTTAAAAATATTTCAACCTTTTTAAAGTAATAAAAAAAAAAAAAAAAAAAAT